>JAOXNR010000030.1:1512226-1576190 GCA_028571225.1 Parsonsia alboflavescens
AAATAAAAAGCAAGCATACAAATTGGTAATCTACACTTAGTCGTATGCATTTCAGTAACTCCATTCTTATGTTATTTTTCATTATGGCCAATATTTATCATCTACCTCCTCTAGAAAATAACCCAAGGTACAAACCAATTCCCAAGACAAAGATGATAGAATCCCTCAATGAATTGAAAACACACAGAATGGGTACATAGCCAGAATAAAGGCTGCATTTGGATAAGCATTTTCAATACTTTTCTTTTACCCTTTTTTTTTAAGAATGAAAGAGATATTCTCATGTGGATCCATCATATGGTGTAACATATTGAATGTAATAAGAAAATATATATATGACATAAGAATAAAGTGGGCTCAATTAAATTGAAAATTAATAATCGTCTAGATATAACATGAATCCTACATAAGGTTTGACTTTGACTTTCTCTAAGTCAGGAAGCTATTGCCTAAAGCTTGATTGAGGATCTACTCCTTCACCTTAGAACCTATGAAATAAAAGATAAAGCATTTATGAAAATTCAACCATTAAACAGATAGTAATAGGCACATCTAAGTAATTACCTATATAACAAAAGGGCTTAAACATCAAAAATATTAAAAAGCTTATAGAATTTGAAAAGCTGTTAAGAATCTCTTAAAAACTAGCCCACATCTAACGTAGTATCATTTTATAATAAAGAACCAGAATAATCCACCAAAGTTTGAAGAACAAGAAAAATGTACAAGCAGATCATTTGAATTATCAAACTTCATCATCTATTGGAAACTCCACAAAAAATACAGGTAGATAAAAGTTACATCGAAACATTCATATGAAATATAGATCAATTCACTCCTCAATTCTTAAAAACAAACAACAGTAAGCTTCATGAATCATGACAATGACGGAATAATCCAAAAATAAGTAAATCAACAATATGATATTATTATCATCCTTGGGCAAACACAAAAAACTGTATGATATGATTACGATGCGTGGACAAGACAAAAAGCTAACGAAATAAAGTCAATTTACCTAACACCAGCATCTCCCACAATACCGATAGCCATACCAGCAGAAAGACCAGCGAGACCACAAGCAAGACCCGAGGAGAGGTGAGCATAACCATCAAAGAGATAATAAGCCTTAGTCTTAGGGTTGATTCCAGTACTGATAATCACAGCAATAATTAATCCATAAATACCCAAAACACCGGCCATAACCACCGGGACAATCGACTTCATCACCAGCTCAGGCCTCATCACACCCATAGATGCCACTCCTACGCCACTCTTAGCCGTTCCATATGCTGCTCCCATACCTGAGGAATCAAAATGGAACAATTATTATTTCAATAAAACAAAAAAAAAACCTCAATAATAGTGAATCAAAATGAACAATTGCAACCCTAGATCTAAGCAAGAAACAATGGATTAATAAGAAAAAAGAGTCAAATTTGGTACAGGAGAAGACTAAGGCGGCAGCAGCGCCGAGGAAGCCGAAGAAGGGTGCCGTCTCATCGCCGCTGAAGGTTGACATTTTGAGATTGGATCTGCGGAGAGAGAAGGATGAAGAAGAAGAATGGATCTGAGAGAGAATTCACGGCTCCGCGGAGAGAATAGTAGATTTAATCCCAGCGAAACCTGACCTTCTTTTTCTCTGCGTGACTATCCCGATCACGGGGGCCCGCTTTTAAATAATTATTACTCATAGTCTGAAAACTGTACAAATAAAATTTGGGGCTTGATCAGATGTGAAAAGGAAGTGGGAGGAACGTCTACGACTTTAGGAGCTGACTGCAATTACCAGCATACCCCTCATAAGTTGCTACCATGGTAATATATAACGGACTATGCTTTAACTAATGATGCGGTCACCCGAGTTTTCATTTTTTTATTTTGATTATTGAATTACAAAATCAGTTAATTTCATCATTATATTTTGGATTTTCAAATAATTTAACCATTACATTTTTGTATTTTTTGAAACTTTAATTATGATCCACTTAAATAATAATCACGAATATAATCATTCTTTAATGATAATGTCACACAATTTTCCATATCATCAAAATTTTTCATTTTAGCTAAGAGAATTTTCTTCATTTTATCAATATGTCTTTTATCTAATTTTTTATTGACAGATTATTTGAATAATATGGAGTAAAATTTTACATTTAATTTAATTGTTAAGAAAATTTGTAGTGATATATCAAGTCGTGAGATATTATTAACGAAGATTGATTACATTTGTGACTGTTATTTGATTGAACAATTATGTAGTGGTTAGAATGACTTAAAATGCAAAATATAGTAGTTAGATTGATTGATTTTATTGTAGTTCAATGGTCAAACTGGAAAAAAAAAAGTAACAACTTCAATGATCATATTGTTAATTAAGTCAATAATAAATTCTTGAATGTGAATCTTCCGGTTTTGCTAAGTCGTGCTCCGGGGCACTCCAACCATTACCGTAATGAAATTTTTGCTACAATGCTCATGCAACCAACCAAGCGAAGCAAAAATTCCGTTACGGTAACGGTTGGAGTGCGTATTAAGGCGCGTTGCGGAACGCACCTTAGCAAATCCGGTGAATCTTCTAGCTGATATTTGTGTATCATTCCTCATTACTAGTGACAAATGTAGACTCAATTTATTATGGGGATAAAAATATAATTATATTAAATTTTAGGATAATTTTTAAAATTTCATGGGATCAATATATAAATATATATATATATATACAAAATATTCACCTGTTTTCAAATATTTTAATTTTTTCAATTGCTCCCAGAATACAACACATAGATATGTTCGGCTTGTTGCACTAATAAAAATAAAAAAATAAAAGCATCCATCAAATATTTAAGTTACGTAGACTACAGATACAAAAATGTTTAAAAAGCAACGAATTTCATATTTAAAATAAAAATATACAAAATACTATAAAAAAATAGCAAAATTTGTCATTTGAAACATACTTATACACAAATGCTATTGAAAATAACGGTACTCAGCTCCTATGAGTTATTTGAACTCTTTCGTTCTCTAAAACGTTCCCACATAAATATTATTCTTTCTTTTTAAATTGAATATCTTATTTTAACTTCACACATTTTTTTAAAATAATTTAACTTAATTAATTTTAACATCGCAACATTACTTTTCTTAAGAAAAGTTTAACTAAATTAATAAATAGAATATTCAATTTTAGACAATTAAAACTAGAAAATAGAATATTCAATTCTTTACAGAAGGAATATTATATATCTAAAATAACTTAAAATTAAATTTTCTTCTCATGTGTGATCTCAATTCTCTTTATCTTTTATTATTGAGAGAATACAGATATGTAATTATGCATTAAGACATACCAGGCAAGAGATTTATATTTTAGGGCCTAATAAATATTTGGCAAAGATAAATTAAATAAAAATTTATATAAATGTTTGTTTTTTAACATTTTCTTTAATCTTGATTCAAAATTAGTGGTTCAACTTGAATAAAATAATAAGTATTACTCCGGATCTAAATGAATATCTCAATTGTCATATTTCATTTTTTAAAATTAATAAAAAATTTATTAAGAAAATTGATAATAAAATGTATTAATGAACTAAATTAAACTTTTTTTTTTTATTAAAATGTGTATAAATTAAATCAAGA
Source organism: Parsonsia alboflavescens (assembly GCA_028571225.1). Taxonomy (NCBI): domain Eukaryota; kingdom Viridiplantae; phylum Streptophyta; class Magnoliopsida; order Gentianales; family Apocynaceae; genus Parsonsia; species Parsonsia alboflavescens. The sequence continues at coordinate 1,515,875 of JAOXNR010000030.1, forward strand.
CATTTAATTCCGGAAGGAGAAAGTACTTTCTAACAGCCGAATGTTTAACAAGTTAGACCAGAAATCAAACTCTGCTAAAAAAAAAAACATAATGACATATCGTACTGTTCGGAGAAGGAGACATTTTCTTCGCGAAGGGGAAAGAAACATAGTCAGGCAATTCGGAAGCCTGGAAAAGGAAGGTAACCAAAAACAACACCTGAAAAGTAACAAAAAATGAACACGAAAAAACCATTTACAACTTCTCTTTTACATTTATCCATCTAACAAATATCCTTAACCATGCTCTCAAGTCTCAAACATAAGATGTCAAAAACATTCTTCAAGAACCGTGAGGCTTCTTTCTGGACCAAGTAAAACAACAAACCAGAAGAAGAAAGGGGGGGAAATTAATTAAAGATGGGTACAAAACATCCCAGTAATGGATAAAATACCGGCTGAACTTCCTCTGTGAGCTGTAGGATTGCCATATAAAAGACATATATGTATGTACTCTGCCGATCCCATGCATCAGCCACAGATTGGAGAAAAGCAGATCTGAGAGACTCAAAATACAGGGTGACGAACTGCGAGAACCAGAAGGATCTTTAACCAGAATTTCATCTTTCTGAACACAAATGTTAGAACTTAAATCCTTCATCTTTCTGAACACGAATGTTAGAACTTTAAATCCCATTTCAACTATCAGTTTGTTTAACAACGGAATATCTATAACAACATGATGGCGTCTCCTTGAGCACTGCAAAAGAATAATAGCTTTCTAGCTTTTAACAAATCCTTAAAAGACGTAAATAAATCAGCTTAATCAAAAAAGGAAACTTCAAACTTCTCGAGGAAATAGGAAAATCATAAACAAGATACTGATCCATAGAGAACTCCTACCTTCTCTGATCTAGCAAACCAGCCTCCATGATACAGACACAATAAATGTGGCTCCACCACTCACAGGAAAATCTTTGCAACATTTCAAAATAAAGGCCAGCAATTATCTAATGCAATGCAAGCTTGCCAAATCTTAAAGCTTAACACCAGTAAATGAATGCAATAATTATGAAAGGACAAACCATCTACAGTCCTGGACGATGGCTTCCTTTTTCTTTAGATATCCAAGAAAAGCAATATACATTGAAATGTCAAACATTTACAATGCTACCATCGGTTGATTCACATTCTGCAGATAATCAACACAAATGAGAATACAGTAACTTGCCTAGGCATTTCCCTAGAGGTAAAAGCATGGTTCATTCAAAATCTAACAAGTGTTCTAACCTCATCAGGCTTTCCCTAACCTCATGTAGAGCTCAAATTCTTTAAAAGCGAATCAGGTACAGCAGCAGCCACCATGTGGATTTTGTAAAACTGAAAAACGATGGAGTAGCAGCCGAAGCATGAGATCTTAATGTAATGTCTTGGATTAGCACGCACAATTTGTAATAAACAACATGCCATTTTTACCCACCAGAAAAGAAGACTTATAATACCAACAGAAAAACATAACAAGAACAAATAAAAGGACAAGACGGTATAGTCATGATTTATTTCCAATAACAAAGGACAAATAAAGTTATTTAAACCAAAGGGAGAATTAATATATCAATGGTTGAAATATGAATTTACCCAGAAAAATGAATCCAAAGTTTGCAAAAGAACTCTGATAAAAACTGCATGGCTTTTTCCACCAATAGGGCAAAATTGATAACCTGTGAAATTAAGAATATATCCAGGACAATATTAGGCTACAATTGTACGACAACTGCAAAAATAGCCAACAGAATAAAAGCACAAATAGAGATACAATGGAAACAATTTTGTATGATCAATAACAGGATTGTGGAACAAATTTTGATAAGAAAATAAGCACAATTACCTTTTCACCTTATAATCAAACATTTATGGACCATATTTCCATAACCACTATGTACTCTCCTGTCAGAGTCTCAGTAATTTAGTCACTCTTTTTAATAGAAAAAGGTCAAGAAACCATCCTGATAACATCTTTTGTGGGGACTCCTGATTTACTATTGCAGACCTAAGAAAACAGATAACATCAAAACATGCGTAATACCCCATGTGAAACAAAGAAACCCATTGGCCAGAAACTCACAAAATTAGAAAATTATCAGTAACAAGACAGGAAAATGATAGGGAATAAAGAGGGAAATGTCTATATTCCTGTAGCTATTAAAACAATTCTTCTGTACACAATGTTAAATGTTAAATGTCAAAGCCAAAAAACTAAAATTCAAAGGAGGGGGAAGGGGGTTAGGAAAACATGTCATTTCTTGTCTACGAGGATCCCTGAATTGCAAAAATAGGGGTCTTCACTTTCTACCTAAAATACAACTGTTAACTGCAATTACTGAACCTATATATAATCAGGTCACCAGAGACATCAGCCTATCAGGAGAATGAGAGAGTATACACAACATTTGCTTGAACCAATTCCAAAATTTAGTTGCAGGAGGCCTTTGCCATCCTGGAATAGATTTCCATTGTCATATCCTCTACATCTTGCTAGAGATTGCATAACTTGAAATGTTGAGAAGAAACAAACAGAATTCCCACCATCAGAAGTAATTGGAAAGATGAGCTTCATGATATTAGGTAGCTGCTCTCTTTCATTCCAGAAATATATTACACCAATGAACAATCATGCAGCTCCCCAACCTTCACAAAATCACCCAAATAATTATGACCAGTCAATCCTTTTGGCCATCATGATTTGGGAGCCACCTTGATTGCCATGTGCCTTTCAATCAATCTGTCTACAAATGCTCGGATCTGCATCATGGTGAAGAATCAAAAAAAAAAAAGAAATGATAACAAGTTCAAAACGAAACCAAATATCATTATATGAAAAACAGAACGAGGGGCACAAAGGAGGAAGAAAAAGAAGGCCTAAAACAGCAGACATTTTGAACTGAAGAAAGCAGAGAAATAGAGATTGAAACAGAATAGCCAAACTTTCAATGGAAAAACTAATGTATAGCAAAACCTAATAGATGCTAAAAATCACAAATATTTACTTCTTTAGCACAATATGCCATACCAAATTATAAAACATGATTCCAAAAGGGGAATATTCTGGAAGTCTTTAACACAATATCACCCCATATAAAATTTGTTTAAAGTCCATAGAAAAAAGAAAGAACATAATAAAGGTGTTAGTCTCATAATAGGAATAAAGGTTGCACCTTGTTTTTCCGCTTGAAATCAAGAAATTCAAATACAGCCATTGATTTCTCAGTATCAGTTGTCTGTTCCATAACCTGAAAGTCAATTAAACAACATAGGATTCAAATGATAAGTAGCTGTAATGAAAAAACTCAAGATAGGGTTACAAGGCAGCAAAAAAACATACTCCTCAGTTTTAACAACCAGAAGCAGCAATTTGATTTATCTCAATAACAAGGAATCACATGGCAAGGCATAGGTCTGCTGCCTGCCTCTAGGTGAAAAGATATAGAAACAAGATCAACAAGAAGGGAAAATTATTTAACCTTTGTTGCAGTTTTTTTCATGATTGACTTGTAACCATCTTTGTCAATTTTTCTTGCTTTATATAGAGGCATGAGAAGAGAAGCAACATAGTCAACAACAGCCCACTTAATACATTCTGCACCTCTAGGTTGATTACCCACAAATTCTTTATTCACAGTAACTTGTGAAGCTGAACTTTCATAAGCCCTGCCATCATGCTTTGGGGTGGGTAACTTTGAGCTCATGTTTGAGTCCTCCTCATCTCTTATATGCATTGAATGCTGGAGGTAATCAGAATTAGCAGCTGCAGCCTGGCATTGCCATCTCTCAATGGCACTGTAATCTTTAATACCTTCACTGCCAGCACTATCAACCCATGCTTTTGTTAATAGACTGCTGTCAACAGCCACACTCTCTCCAGAGTGCTCCCTGAAGTTTAGCTGGCTTACAATGTCATTTGATTGACTCTGCTGGGAGCGATTATCAAATGACATTTTCGAAGTATCAAGATTGACACCAGCTGCAGAGAAATCAACAGGCCAATCCCTTACTCTGCAGTTCCTAGAATCTATTTCTGATAAACAATCTTGTTTTTTATATGCACCAGCTGACCAAATCTTTTTTATCTCAGACTCATCCATACGTGCATATTGTTCACGACGAGCAAATTTGTGAAAGGAAGGTATCTTGGGAAGCTGCAGAGTGCTACTTTTGGTGCCAGAAGAAGCATACGCCTGCATTTCAAAACATACTCCAGTTCTAAAGAGTTTCGATAATAAATTGGATACAGAAGACTAATGCAAAGACACAGTAAGCAACAGATGATTCACTATGGCACCGTCCAACCCAACCCCTCCAAGAAAAATAGAAGAATAAAGAGCAGAAAAGGAACTAAAAGTCAATACATGAATAAAGCAATACAGCAACTTATATTTGGCAAGAAAATATGGAAATAGCCTAGCACATGAGTGATTAAGATGAAGTCTCATTTTTCTTTAGTTTCAGGAATCATGCCAACGACAAAAATAGGAAGCACTTTTAAAGTTCTAGGGCATGTTATAACTGAAAATCAGAAATAGATTTCTGAAGCAATTAGAGAACAGGCTTAAACCAAGTCAATGTCTCCCCAGACCCATGTTGCAGCACATTAGCATCCTATGGCAAATAAATGAAGCTTTAACTTAAACCTGAAGCCAGCTCCAAGAACCTACCCACCCATCCACACCCCACCCCAGGGCAGAAAAAGAAAAATTTATAAAGTATTTGTAAATAAGCATTCAAAATCATCATGTCAAGCAATTAATGTAACTTAATTGACAGTTACACACACTATTACATAGTTACTAAACAAACCTCAGCAGCAGCAACAGCTGCAACTCGAGCTGCCTCAGCAGCAGCAAAAGCAGCTTTTTCCTCCTCTGTCATGGGAAACTCATCATTTTCCTCTTCAATTGCATTTTGCCTTCCATCCGAACCTTGAGAACTTGATGATTTAACTTCAGCCTTGGTTATACTTACCTTTCTTATGTTATTACTTAAAGGTAAGTGGTTTCTAGAAGAGGAAACTTTGGAACTTCCTCTGTTATCTGCAGAAACATGATTTGTGCGCAGAGGTGGTCTTCCTGATGCTTGGACACATTTACTCTTTGATGAATCAACAGCATTTGGCTGTCTCAGTGACTTCAGTCCTCCATTAGATGCCTTCTCTTTCCGGAAAATTCCAATCCACACACTAACAAGCTGGCTGGCTATGGCTCGGATATCACGGCTAGTATGTACACATACTTTTTCTTTTACAGTCTTTCCAATTCCTGCATGAAGGGAGTGTAGTATTAAATACAGTCTACAGGAAAGTTCTATATATTTGAGTCAAAAGCTTCAGATAGAACTTGAAAATAGAAATACATTTGGAAATGGAAATGGAAATGAAAAAAGAAATAAAGGTGGTGGTTCAAGAAAAGAAAATTCAGTTTTCCCACAGAAATTACCAAATCTTCTCCATTGACTTGAGCCTATGAGAGAGTCAGCAGACATGGCATAATTTCATCTGAATTTAATCTTATTTTGACGGATTCCAAAATGTATTTTAGTGGAGAAATGTAAAATCCTTAAATCTATATTCTTGTGTGGCAACCCACCAAAAGCATAGCAAATGGGAAATTCAATTTAAGTACCTGATAGACGGACAGCAAGCAAATCAGTTGAAACGAGTACAAGTAAACGAACACAATGGCGCAGAAGCTGGGTCCCATCTTTCCCCATGGAGTCCTGTGTGCACATCATCAAACACAGACAGCCATATGTTAGTTGGAAATGACATTCAGATCAAGATGAATAATAAAGCAATAAATTGGAGGAAGTAAATACCAGCATCCAAGAGTTCAGCATGCTAAGACCCTCTTTGTTTCCAACTAAGGATTTCAAGATTTGAACAGGAAGCTTCAGCAACTCTTTCACCACATGCAACCTTCCAGCTGTAGTTTTTGCATTATAAAACATATCGTTCAGGAGACTCACTCTTGTCAAAATTTGGGTCTGATCCAAAGAGTTATTGTACATAACATTTGAAAGCTCTATAGTATCGAGTCTCTTAATAATATCCCTTATTTCGCTCCTTTCTACATCAGAATGTCTCTTTGCAACCTCCAAGACCTCTACTTGAGCAGTGTAATCAGTTCCTGTGGTCAATATATCAATAATACGCACAGCCTCCCGAAGCCCACTCATCATTGCACCACCAACTGTGTCAGGATGCTCCTTACAAGTAGCTTCACCAGCAAAGAACAAACAATTCTCAACAGGCCTACCTATCAAATCATAGTCATCCCCAGAAGATCCCACAGCAACATAGGAGTAAGCACCATAGCTGTAAGGATCCCTACCCCAGTCTGTCACCACTGATGCAATGGGATCAGGTACAGCAGTCACTCCAAAAAGTTTCCGAAGAACCAATACTGCATGGTTAACATGATCAGAGGAACTCATGTTCTGACCATCTATGGCAGCTTTACCGACAACTAAGGCTATAAGGACAGGTGACCCAACAGTTTTCTTGACATTCCAAAACATAAAGCACCAACCCCTCTGATCTGTTTCTTCAGCAGTAGCACCAAAGTAATCAATAGAATCATCCCAAAAGACCTCTGGAAACTCCATAACTACTTTATTAAGAACTCCAAAACCAAGCCGTTGGATTGACAAAGACTTCCACTGAGGCAATGAAGGAGAAAATTTGATGGTTTCAGCTTTCAAGCACCCCAGAGGAACTGTTATCAGGACACCATCACCACAGAAATCCTTGCCATCTAATGTGGACACTTTAACCTTCTTGCACTTGTCGTCATCGCTTGTGTCATCTTTCACAAAATATGAAATGTCAGTAACAACATTGTTCAAGTGAATGTCAAGTCCTTCTGCAAGGGACTCAACAACAGCACTATAACCCCCTTTAATCATACAATGAGCTCCACCAAATCCTCCATATACATCATCTTGATTCCAGTAAGGCAGAGAGACTTCTTTAAGTAATGCAGCACATCCATACTCCAAATGGGCAAAATGCCAATCCATGACCCTCCTCTCAAGAGGACTCAAGATCTCTGCTTTGCAATTTTGGTCCTGAGGGCAATCCTCCTCAACAGAAACATCTTCATTAGTTCCAAGGGTCTTTCCACTACGAACTCTGCAACGTACTTTGAGGCCATATTCCAAACCATCATCAAGAGACATTCTCTCCGCATGCTCTCCCTTTTGAGCAACCAGCAGTAGCATGTCATCGAGGAGACTATTGTATTCTGCTTCTAATGCTTCGTCCAGATCGACAGGAACTTTCTGGCCGCTTACTGTATCATAAAGAGGACAATCACTGTTCAAGACAGTCAACTCAAGACCCAACTGAGCGCAAATCAACGAAGAAGGATCTGCTCTTCTTTCAGTGGCCACATCAGCTTCAACTCCAGTAATAATGCTGGCACCAAGATCCACAGGAACTGAAAGAGATGAACGATCAGTATAAACTCGCCCCCCTATTCTATCCCTAGCCTCAAGCACAGTGACATGAAATCCTTGACGCTGCAAGTGCCTTGCTGCAGTCAAGCCAGCAGGACCAGCTCCTATCACAATGATTCTCTTTCTAGAATCAGAATCACCAATCACAGAATGACTCCGATCATCCATTGTTGTGGAGTGAACATAAGAAGAAGCTTTTGGATCTTCAGAAGGGGCAAAAGGAATTTTGCTGCCAACTTCAGCACTACAAGGGGGATTTGCAACATGCACATTGATATTCTCATCATTACTAGAAGGATCTGAACCCAGATTACCAAAGCGGACCACTTCACCAGGATCTTTTGCATCAGGAGCACCATTTTCCTCATTATCAGTAATTAATCTGTCAGGTTCAGTCTGAGCATTATTATTCTCAGTCTGAAGATCAACAAATCTCTCATCTGGCTTGTCTCTGATCACTGATTCTCCACGAGCCATTACAATTTCAGGCCTTCCCAATGAAGACTTTTCAGAGTTTTTAACCCTCCCAAGGATAAAGGAAACTCCATCATTGGCATCAGAAGCAGGGGCCCCTGATTTTTCAACGAAGTTTTCCTCCTTCAGAAGCTTTAAGCTATGCTCGCCACCATTTTCTGCCTTTTCAGAAGCAACGCCAAAATTTATGTAACCCTGTTCACAAATAGTTTGTTACATACAAGATGAGCAAATCTTAAAAAATCATCAAAAAGCATTGCAAATGTATAGCATTTAATGTTCTAAATGTAACAAGCTTAATAATAGGAAAAAAATCTCCTATAATCTTCTTTAGCAAAAATTCCAATAAAACCTATAAAAGAACAAGAGGATTCCAGAACTTACACATTGATCCAAAAATGCATAAATGTCTCTAACTAGAGAAGCACGTGGTGATTCATCCACCGGAGGAGTATCAGCTACTCCACAGTCCGAAAGAGGCAAAATACGACTGACATCCTTGTTCCAAAGACTAAGAATATAGTTCCTGAATCATTTCAAATGATCAAGGTCTGAAAGAGAACTAACATTCTAAAAGCATCAAAAGGCATAATCACATGAGCAGTGTTGTTTAACATAATACACAAAATGTTTTGCCATATTTTGGGGAAAGAATAAACCATCAGAGAGATCCCAAGAATGTAATAAAATGAAATCGATTCCTCTTAGAAGGAATAAATAACAAATATCAAATGTAGCAGCATAATTACTTCTGGCCTTACAGATTTTAGACAATTCCAGAGATAAATCTCCAGGTTCATTCCTTAGCATGGGATAACAGCCTGAGGTCAGAGGTTTTACCGGTTATCACAACCTTCCAATACTAAAGACAGCTTTAGTTCCCGGCTATATTCAAGTATGTGTCGAAATTACTTAACTAAAACCCACAGCACCAATCCTCATGCCAAATACAATACTTTTTGTTTATCAATCCAGCACAATATTTTAGTATTTAAAATCATTTAGGATGCTTTCATCCATGAAATGTACTTTTAATAAACTCACAACAACCACATCTTCTACATCCTAGAACAGGCCAACTACCCTACCATAGCAAAGTCCAATCACATGGCACAGCAGTAGTGCTAAGGAAGCTCCAAAGAGTGATTCTTTACTAGGTGCAGGTATGCCAATATATGTAAGGATATAGTCTCTGGCTTTTAGGAAATGAAGTTTTCCCTATTTCAACAGTAACTAGGGCACCTAACAGAAGTACATTAGGACCTACAGTTACTTTTCTTGTATTTTCCTGTATAATATAGTACTATTAAAATAATATAACCCAGACCTAAGGTGAAAACAGAAAGATAGTAAATATTAATGCTACAAAAACGTACATACTTTCATGCAAAAATGATAAGACACCAAACTAGTTTGTAATTTATTCAAAACAAACCAGGGCCAAAAGAAAAATTCGTTTCTGTTGACAACAGCACCATCACTTGGGCTAGAACCAGCCTGCATTAATTTTTGAAATTACCAAAAAGAGAGATGGTAAAACTCTGAGATTCAACCAACAAGACAACATGAAAAAGGAGTTGGGATATCATTATAAGGGATGATTGTGTGGTAAAATAAAATAGAAGGAGAAGAGGGGTCTGGGGGAACCAAAAGCAAAGAAAATCAAACAATTGATCTTACAACCTCAATTTCAACAAGAAGATGACTGATAGAATGAGCTAACACTGAGAAAACTTGCGCAAAATTCAGGAAAATATTCTGTAAAATACAAACTTTAGAAGATATAAGTAATAACCTGCATTCAAGATATTCTTGTAGTCCACCTTTGCGCTTTAGCACATCCTTAAACTTGATTTTTTCAACTGGACCAACTGCACGAGCTCTCAGACCAGCTGAAACAGCTGCTGCTCCACCGTTTTCAACATTTGAAAGTATGGACAAAGACGAGCTAAACTTTTCCCTTGTTTTAGATAGCTGTTCACCATTTTCAAACTCACGACTAACAAGAAACTCTTGTTCTTCTATAAGAACTTCCCAATCAGCATCTCCTTCATATGCCATATCCCCATGCCTACGTTTTTTAGCCTTGCGACGCTGAACAGCTAATAGACTATTAGTCTTATTCTCAGAATCAAGCAAAACTTTAGTGCCTTCTGCATCGTTGAAGTCTGGTATGTCTGATGAAGAAGAGGCTACCTTAGCCTCTTCATCCCCTGAAATATAGTCATAATCTGAATGACAAACATCTTTGGATACAAGGTGAAAAGATTTATTTTGGTTAGAGTCAGAACTGTGCTTACGAATTACTGTTGAATCATTGGGAGTTGGAGATTCAAGAAAATTATTGGAGTCATCACTGTCCTTTGGGGTCTTGTCCTCCTGGACACAAATTTCATTATTGCTAAATTTGTAGCCTGATATTGGAGATGAACCATGCTCTAGAATTGGGGTATATTCCTTTCCTGAAGAAATAGAAGCAATGTCTGTCTGTTCAATGACATTGTCAGCATCTATATCTGGATAATCATGCGGCTTGGAAGAAAGTTCCTTTTTCAGGGCAACAGGATAGGATAATGACTGCACCATGTGAGATTGACCAGAATCTTGCACAGACCTCACAGAATCAAGCCCATTATGTGAATTCTGAGCATCGACCATCTTTTCTCTGAAAGAGGTTGAGTTTTCATTTGGAGATTTTGTTGGTTCCATGATTCCAACTCTGACCTGCCTATGTGAGCAACGAGATTTATCTTCACATTCCCTATTTGGTGATTTATCTGGACGCAACTGCAGAGCTTCCTTACCAAACAAAGTGCATGTTTTCTGGTGTGCATCTGTTGCATGATTTGACAAAATAGAATTTGACTGCAAATTCAGATCATTATTCACAATTCTGAATGACCCACCTTCATCAAAATGACATTCATCCACAGAAACAGAAGCAGGAATTTCTGCATGTGATAAAATATATGTTGATTCCTTTTTAGGACTTTCAGAAGATAGTCCAAATGAAGACATCCGACAAGTCAATCCAGCCTGCTGAATGGGCATTGGAATATGGGAAGAAATCCTTATATCAGAAGAAGAACATTGGTTCTCCATAATTTCAAAAGTAGATACATCAGCAAAGTTCTTTTTAGATTTCAAAGTTTCAGGGACACCTAATGGACAAGAGGAAATGTCTGCACTTGAGAACTTCACTTGCAAGGTATTATCGGTCTTGCAACGCACCAAGACTGGATCAACCATATCTTCATCAGATGAATTATGTACATCCACAATAGACTCAGCCAGCTCAATGGTCGAGTTCAAAGCAGATTGAGACTTCCTAGTGGATTCAGATAGAGTATCTTCTGAGACATCTTTAGATATCTTATTTGACCCATCAGGAGGAACTTGAGTTTCCTTTGCGAGTTTTAATCTCAAATTACTATGCGATTTCCTACTTAAACCAGACTGTGCCTTCCGGAATAAGGTAGATAATGAATCTTCTAAACCATCATCTGAACACTTCAGAGAATCTTCTCCTGACATGAAAGCAACCTCTTTCTCATGCTCTAAGGAACCCTTTCCAGATCTTTGACGATCTCTCCTAGTGTCATCTGGCTCAACGTGACTCCCTATTTTCTTTACTTCGAAAGCAACACCAGATTTCCTTATCTTCCTTCTAGCCGATACTTCTAAATCTTTATCGACAGCCAGACTATTACTACCATCACCATCAACCAGTACTTCTTCAGCAACCATTGTAGCCAAACCTCCATCATCTACCAATGGATGAAGAGACTGATCAGATAAATCTTCAAGATAGGAACCGAAATCCTTTCCAACCAATTGTACACCCCCAGCATCCTTCTTAGGGGCCCTCAACTTCTTCCTAAAACTTGCCAATGTATCATCCATGCCAATCAAATCCCCATCATCAACCAGAGATGCCCCATCTCCTTTTTTGTCCGTAACTCTACTGCCATCTGAACCCAACTTATTCTTCCTAATATTTCTTTTGCTTTTTGACTTCAAAAAAGACCCAATAGTCTCATCATCACCTGAATCAAAACCAACCTCAACTTGCTTAGCCCTCCTCTTCGAACCAACCTTGTAACTCTCTTCTCCTTCCATCCCCTTGAACCCTAGGGTCTCAAAGCCACACTCTCCACATCAACCCTAGCCGCAATTTTTCCTCACACCCAACATGCAACCACTGAATTAACCCTGAATGCAAAACACCAAAATTCAATTCTCATTCATCAAACATAACACTCACAACTCAATCAAAGAAACAATTCCTTCAAAAATTAAACCAAAGCAACTTAAACGTCCCCTGAAACCTCAATTCACAGCCCAAACCTCAAAATTCAGACAAATGTGCGCACGAAAGAAACCGAATTAAACATGCCGTTCCAACAGAAAACAAATTCCACCCGCTAATAAATCACATCCAAATTTCACATACATAAACCAGCATAAAAAATAAATAATAGCCATAACAAAGAGAGCTAGGGTTCCCCACAGGGAAAACGAAAACCAAACTAAAAAAAAGAATGTTCAAAAGGGATCAAACCTTAGTGTATAAGTTATGAGAGGGGACTTCTGAACTGAACGGAAAAACGAAGAAGGTTATAAAGGTGCAGACTTTCTGCGTTGATTCGGAGTCGGAGACAGATACCTCGGCCAGAGCACAGTACGCCTAGTAATGACATGGGATTTCTTTTTCCTTTTTCTTTTTTTACCTTTTTTTTTTTTTGGCATTAATTTATTTGTGTTAGATTAAAATGTTTGGAAACAAGAGTTTCCGTTACTTTCCCCTCTTCTTTTTTCTTTCTTTTTCTGTCTTTTTTTTTTTTGCTTTCACAGACACGTCGGGTGCGTGGTCTTAGATGTTACTACGTACGTACTTGAAATTTTCCTCCGTTTTCATAACCCTGAACTCAATTGAAGAATAATACTTCTTATTTTTTACCGTATTTTTTAGCTAGCAACCGCTTTTAAATGCATTCGATCCAAGAGAGCATTGCCAAAATGAAGAAAAATTTAATAAGTAATTATATTTAATAATTTGTGTCATATATTAACCTGTTATGAAACTCAAATCAAATTCGAGAGAAATTTAAAACTAAATTCAATATCAATTATAATATGGTAGATATGATATTTGATAAATAGTTTTGTATATAAAAAGTTATTTTTATTGGACAAAAGCAACACATAAAGACACAATTCATTTTAAAATTCCTTTCTTTTAGGAGGAGGAGGGGGGGGGGGGGGAGAAAAGGGTTAAAGTTAGTGTTCAAAATTTCAAGTCATTATAATATTACATGGGGTTATAAATTTAGTATATTTGTAGGATCTTAGTAAAAGTTGAGTTTTATTAAAAGTTTTGAGGGGTAAAAGATTGCAATTTTATGTTGCGGTGTAAAAATTGAATGTTTCATATTAACTTTAAAAAAATCAAAAGCCCATTTGATTTATATAAAATTGTTTATTTATTATTTTTATTAATATAATTAGTGGTGAAATTTACTTATAAAAAAATGTCAAATTTTGAAATTTTAATTTTTTTGGGTTAAAAATCAGACAAATGTACTGATTTTTATCTTAAAATTCTTGAGTTGGATATAGTTACAATATATTGATCAGTAATGTAATGTCACTATAATTTTATCAATTGTTTTATTAAGTAATATTATTATATTTATTATTAATAGTTACTCCCTTCCCCAAATATAATTCGTTTAAGAATGTCACAAATAAATCATTTTGCAATTATCAATGTATCATTATGATATTTTCTCCATTCTTATTCTCTATATATATTCATTCATTTATTATAAAAAAAAAATTATAGTTATTAATGAAAAAGAAACATAGTTATATTTAATCTTCCTTAATCATATTAAATGACAATCAAGATCTTATATTGTGCGAGTTAGTACCAATTAGACTACATGAATTTAACTAATGGAATTATTAGAGAATATAAGATCTAACCATTAATTCGTCTTTTAGTACAAATTTTGGCGGCATTGTGCCATACTCGGGAGGAAGATTAGTGCCACATTAACAAAAACGCAATCCCCAAATACGACAAAGAATGAATTAAGAAAGCTTAAAAAATCCGTTAAAACCAGTGTGCGTTCTGTTCGAACCTCGATCATCAAAAGAATTGAAAAGTTCATTAGCAGTGGCTGTTTAAGGTGTAATCAGCATAAATTCGATTCTGTAAAACTCTTCTCCCCGGTAATTATTTTTCATTTCTGTTGTGTGTTCTTTTTGGGATAATTTGTACTATTAGTATTTGCTTGGGAGTTCGCTTAAGGTGCTTGATAAAATGTTGCAGTGGCAGAACTAAACTAAAGAGTTAAAGAAAAGAGAAGGAAGAAAATGAGCAAGAGACCTCCTCCTGATCCTGTATCGGTGCTGAGGGGTCACCGTGCTTCGGCTATGGACGTCTGTTTCCATCCATCAAGACACATATTATTTTCTGGGTATGCATAGAATCTCTTATTTTGTGGTTAATGCTGAAGTATGCGAAGTTTATGAAGTATAATATTATTATTTACTTCGGAAAATTAATTCGTATATCTATTTGGTGTAAAAATCTCTTTTTCAGGGCTGCAGATGGTGAATTGCGCATCTGGGACATCCTGCAACATCGAACAATTTCATCTGCGTGGTAATTATATATTGATCATGCACCTTTCTGAAAACCAAAACGAGAATTTTATGTAAATAAGATTTATTGATTTCAAATTGGTGGTTTTATTGGGATGGGATGATCAGAGGATTGTTAAAAATGTGTTCTTTCTGTAATGCATATTTATGCTCTGCAAGTAACATAGCAGCCTCATTATATTGTGAGAGAAAGTTAGCTGTCCTTAATATATTGGGAAAAAAAGATTTGAACCCAAATACCGAAAATGTGATAAATGAGTTATAATATCAATATTTTACAGGCTTCACAGTGCGGCACATGGAATTATGGGTCTTGGAGCTAGTTCTTTGATCGGAGAAAGCAAAGTAATTAGGTTCATTTCTTGCTTACACTCATTCTGTATGGTGATGTCATTGTAATTCTGCTGTCTGTTTACTTTTGCTATTTAGAATTTACTCGTTTTGGTATGCTTCTGTTTATGTTATTGTTGGGTTGTATGTTATACAGCCAGGGCAGGGATGGAACATTAAAGTGCTGGGATATTGGAGATGGTGGCCTGTCCAGGTCTCTCACTTTCATTTTGATACCTTTTCAGCTACTTAAAATATATTAATAACCGGTTGCTGCATAAAAATTGCAGAGTCAGTATTGTTCAATGACAATTTCTTTTAAATAGTCAGTTCCAACTCCTTTTCAAAACCTTTAATGTTTTTCTTGGCAGAGGAACCAGAGTCTATCTTTTTTCAATGGCTATCGCCGAACTTTCATATCATTGTGATAAAATGGGCAACATTAATAAATTTCCTGCAATTGAAGCAGAAGACTCTTTTTTCTCGAATGCCTGACTACTTTAATTCTCTTCTGACATAAAATGTTTTACCTTAAATTTTGATCATGGATACAAGTCTTTGTTGTATCCCTTTCAATAATACCTTCAGGCAAGATCTTATTTTAATTTTTATCTTTGGCAGGAATCCGCTAGTTACAATTAAAACAAACTCTTATCACTTCTGCAAGTTTTCGTTAGTAAAGAGGCCTTCACTTAGCACAATTCAAACTGAAATAGTGGAGAATGATGAAAGTGGGAAGATTGGGGAAACAGCAGCTGAAGTAATTCAAACAGAAGGTTCCAGGAAATTTGAAGTTTTTTTGTCTCTATGTCACTTCTCTCTAAATAAAATGTTGATTTATCATTTCATCTAATTACAGAATTTATTAATAGCAATGGTCTTCTTAATGACTTACTGATGCAAGTATTCTATGCCTTTGGTCACACTGCCACATTCCTTTTGGACCTGCAGTAGTCAATGTTTTATCATTTGATTCCTTCCCATCCCTTCCCTGTCATTTGCTTACTACTTGTGGAAATCACTTAAAAATTAGTTTTGCCTCTTGGTGACAGTGAAGATACACTAATATGTGTAATATATGTAGATGAGAATGTTGAAGGTCCAAAATATGTTGCTATCTCGGGAGAGCAATCTTCTGCGGTCAGTTCATGGTTTACCTTTTTCTTTTCTTTTTTTTTTTCACATTTAAGGAATTTTTCTGTATAGAAGTACTTTGATTTGACTTTGCAATGAATAATCAAAGGTGGAGCTATGGGATCTTGCCATTGCCAAAAGGTTTCTGCAATTGCCTCACTGTTCTTCAGGCTCACCTGATCCATCAACCAAATCAAGAGGTCTGACCATTTTCTTTTTCATGATGAACATTTTTGCACTACAGTTTATTAATCAAAAAACATACTGAGGTGTAAATGTATTTTCAAATCCAAAGTGCCATGTTCCACCTTCTTGCATGTAGCCAGAGGCAAGTTTGATTTTTGGTTTTTTTTTTCCCTCGCAATAACTGGTAAAATTGAATATTTATTTGGACATTCTTTATTTTTTGTTTTCCCACATCTGTTTTCTCTGAATCTAATATAACATTTCCCTCCAGGATTGTGCATGGCGGTTCAAGCATTTTTCTCTCCTGAATCACAGGGACACCTTACAGTTTTGACTGGGTTTGTGATTGATCTTTTGATGGACATTGTTTTATCATTTCCACAAATCCTTTGTCACTGTTAGATAATAATCTATATTCATACCTGATAATCTTACAATTTGCATGTCAAGCAGGATAACGAATTATAACTCCTCAAATTGCAAGCCTAATGTTGCTGCTTTTTTATGTGCCTTTGAAATGTATATTTACACTTCTATTTTATTCTTGTAGCCGTTCGTTGAGTGTACATTTGAAACATCATTTTCATATGATTGTTGCTTAACATATACGTGCAAGTATGATTTGGTAGTATGAAATACTATTGCTATGCTGCCCTTCTTGATGGATTGATTTTCCTGAAATTTTTATCATGCTTGGATTATATTGATAGAGCTATGCTGACATAGTTGCCATTAGTCCATAAAAGAGACTGATCTTTTTGTTTGTGTGCCTTTCTGTTTTGTGTTTTATTTTTCTCTTTTTTTGAGTGCACCATAATGATAACAAGTTTCTGAAGCGTTTTAGTTTGTTGTCTTTTCCTCTGCACAGATCCTTTGATTCCAAAGTTTTGTGCTTCTGCATTTGTTTGGATGTCAAGAGAATGAAGCAGCATAAGCAGATAAATCTCTCAAATACATCATCGCATCTTATCCCCATCAAATATAGATACATCTGATCCAATATATGCTTATGGAGGACAATAATTGTGTCTGAGATCATATCAATAGTTGCAATGTTTTTAGATATTTTACTTGTGTCTTTTTGCTCTCCACTGCTGCACTGTTTGAAGCATCCATCTTTTCCATTTGGAGGAAGCAATTCCTTTCAAAACTTTGACTACTTGATGTAATATGTATAGATATGTATATGAAACTTATTCTATCAAGAACTGGTGTAATAATTCTGGATGATTTTCATCTTGAGCTTTCCGATATTAGTAGTTCTGTTTCTCTTATGTCACTCTAGTTGTCTAGATCTTGATGCTGGTGGAGGAATTGTTTCCACCACAAAGTTTGCTTAGTGTGAAGTCTATTATTGCATTTTATTGTTGAACTATAAAGTGTGATGTCATTCTGAACCTTGTTATACTTCAATTTGGAAGCTATGAAGATGGATCTATGGCTTGGTGGGATATAAGAAATCCAGGAGTTCCATTGACTTCTGTTAAGTTTCACTCAGAACCAGGTATATTTTTCTGCTGGTTCCATGTACTTATTGGGTCTACTATTTATTTCCTAAATAGGTATGTATTTATTTGCTACTTCTCTTGGCAGTTCTTAGTTTATCTGTTGATTCTTCATGTCATGGGGGGATCTCTGGAGCTGCTGATGAAAGAATTATGCTTTTCACTTTGGATCATCCAATGGTAATTGCAACTTAATGAATTTATAGTAAAGCAAGGTCCTGAGGGTAGCGAGCCAAATTGCTCATGTCATGTCATTCCTTGATTTCTAGCCACATTTCTTCTGGTGCACTTCTCTAGATATATGCTGTGAGTGTTTGTTGCCTAATTACATCAGAAAGACACAAGTTATCTATCATCTCTCATTACTTGATCCAAGATGTTGCTATCTTGCCTATCTTCATGCTTAAAGGAATTAGGATGGGATGCTTTCCAGCAAATCTTTTCTGTGGTTCGCCATATGAAGTGTTTTGGGGATTATATCTTGATATTCATGGTGCGTGTGGTACATTGAGTGCACCAAGCCTAATTTAGAAGGTTCTGACTCAGGAGAAGTGAATCGGTAGATTTTCTGAGTATGTGGAATAGAATTTTTAAACTATCGAGGGTAGAGACTCTTGAGGTGCAAAAGAGGTGACATCTATAGCAAAAAAGTATCGGGTTTTGTTGAGACAGAGCTCTCTCTCTTCTTTTAAATCCACAAATCTAACAAGGTTATCTATTATTGGTGAAATAGGGATCTTGTTTGGTCAAGAAAGAAATAACTTTGGAGAAACCTGGCATAGCAGGATCCTCAATCCGTCCAGATGGCAAAATTGCGGCTACTGCTGGCTGGGATCACCGGTTAGTAGCAATCTTCTAACTTCATAATCTCCGTTCTTTCTCAGTGTCCCCTTCCCCCATCCAAGACCTGAGTTTGGGTTGAAAGAAATAAGTTCTGGTCATGATAAAGGAAATTTGTTGTCAGAGTAAGGATATACAATTACCGCAAAGGAAATGCACTGGCCATATTGAAGTATCATCATGGCACGGTGAGCCTCTTTCATCCTAGCTTCTTCTCTGTATATTAAAAAGTTTAGTATAATTGCTCTACCTGTATTATTTTCTGTAGCTGCAGCCAAACTCGCTATCCCGAAACATTTCTTTGTGAACTTACTTGATTACCTCCCATTTTCTATATTGTTTTCTTGGAATAAATGTTCTTGCAACACAGAAGGTTTCTACACTGATGTGGGTGGTAGCTGTCGATTCCACCAAAATAATACCTTGCCAAAATAAATACAGGATTAATTGTAGATATGGTAGTAGGAATCGTATCCATAGGGACTTGTTTAACCAAATTTTGTCTATAAATTAAACTAGGATATAAAGTAAAAGTAATATAAATAAAGAATAAAGAGAGGGGGGATTTAAAAATGGGATTGAAAATAATAAATAAAGAAAGGGAGATCGGTAAAAATGGATCTTGTCGTTTTCATATCCGTTCCAGCTTAATCGATTATCAGCTTAAATAAATAAACACAAATAAGAATAAACTGGTTAAAGTAAAATAGAACGTTTGATTTTACCAACTTTCCTTGAATTAGGCTAAGTATCCTTGAATTAGGCTAAGTATGACATGCTCACTAAATAGCCCCTAATTAATAAATAACCCCTAGGAACGTCTACAAGGATTCAAGATATTAATTGCACGAAAGAACAAGGAAAACCTAACTCAAGTTAACAAACTCCGATGTGTATGAATGTTTAAACTCGATCAGTTATCTCTGAGGATGATGATCCTAGTTGCTAATAGAATATCCTTTTCGAACAAGAATTTAAATTATCCAAAGGTCCATGCACACTCATTTTTTTCATAAGCAAATAACAAAATGACCATAAAAAATTCCATCTTTATCTTTAACCTTTGAAGGATTTGAAAGCTGATACTCATCATTTTTTTTTTTTTTTTAAAGATCTGAATAATCAGATATTCATACTACTAGAATTTAACTCAACAATTAAATCTAATTGAAAAGCTAAAAATAGTAGAAATAAGATTGAATAAGAAATAACTAAATATTCAAATTTGTGTATAAACTCAGAAACAATAGTCTCACAATTTTTGGTTGGAAATCACAATTTTTGGTTGGAACTCATGACAACTGAAATTCCTATTCTTTGAGAAAAACTAAGACAATGAGATATGATACAATGAAAGAGCCTCTTGGTTTATATAGAGGTGAATTCCCCTAAAAATCTATCTAAAATAACTACTTTCTTGATCTTCTCCCCTTGAACTGTTCATTGATATCTATCTGTTTTAAATTTTGAAAAAGTAGATTTCGAGTGAAAGTTTGACTTTTTTGCATGGTGATTTTGTCCCAAAATCAATTATGATTAGTCGAAATCAATTAAAATATGAATTCAATACACACAAAATATAGGATGTTTTAATGTGTTATCAGTGGGTTCTAAGTGATTTCCACAGAAATCCAGCACCTTTTCTAAGTTTTGCTCTGAAATGAAAAGAAAATTTATGTTCTACAAACAGTATCTGAAGATGCATTCATTTACATATAGGATGATAAACTTACAAATATGAAGGCTGGATATGTTGCGTCTCCCTTCTGGCCCTTCTCCTTTCTCTCCCGCCTTGCCTCTGGATCCTCCGTTCCGACAAGCATGAAATTAATTAAATTAAATGTTTCTAATGCAAAACCTGGTACATTTTTTGCAGTGCAATGCTGTGTCATTCTCGAACGATAGCAAACTGTTGGCTTCTTCATCAGAGGACACAACTGTAGCATTGTGGGAGCTTTATCCTCCTCGAACCATGAATTGATTCAACAAATAAGTTAAGTAAGTCTCCAAAATATCCTGCAATAATACTGTTTACTGTATAAATTAAAAGAAAACAGTAAGAACATATATAAAAGAATCTTTTTCGGCCAATTTACCTTAACTTAGTTAACTCTCTCTCAATAAAACTTCGTTGTCATATAATCATGAAATTGTCTCATAGTTGAGAATATTATCCATTATATATATTTATATATATATATATATATTTATATATATATACGGATTTGCTATATATATATGAAAATATGTCCCTTCGGAACAATCCAGTGGATGAATCCTCCAAGCATAAAAATCAAAGGTTTCTTTGTTTCAATTTCACCAACACCCTTTTGGATTGAGCTTATACATATCCATGATTAGTGACCATGAAAAAATATATATATATATATATATATTTTTTTTTTAATCGACTAATTTTTCCCTCTTAACTTAGGATTCCAATTTCTGAAGTTACTTGAACAAAATATGTAAGCAGAAAATAGAAATACCCAAATAAATTCTGATCCCCCAACATCAATTTCTGAAGTTACATAAACAAAACATGCAAAGCAAGCAGAAAATAGAAATATCCAAATAACATTATGGTAATATCATTCTTTTTTAACCAATCTTCTTAATTCTACACCACATTATAAATATAAATCTATAAATTCCCAAGAAATAAATAAATAAATATGCGGTTCCTATTGTCGTCTGACTCCGATTCTGGATATATATATGAAATTGGTGCTTCTGTTGTGCGGACTATCTTTCCTGATAGTCATCGTAACATATTTCGCCGTTCGTTGTATTACTGTTTGTCTGAAGAGATTATATATTGATGATGTTCAAAGCAAAGTAATTTCTTATAACGGCTACCTTTCCTGCTTTACCTTTTTACCTTTTTTTTTTTAAAAAAAAGGAATTTTGTTTTGTATACAACTTAGTTGGAATTGGAATTCTGTCAATTGGATCGATCGGATTCCGACAAGATCACCGGATGAGTCTTCGAAGGAATTTGCAAGGTTTTTCAAGTCTTCCAGAAGGTGATCTAGTCAGAATTTGATCCAATCCAATTGGCAGAATTCCGGCTACATTAGTATAGAATTTAAATTTTTGTCTTGAGAAACAATTATTCTACCATCAAAATAATAGAATTATTTTTGCTCGATTTTAAATGCATTTTCATCCCGAGTTACGTGAGGTTTAAGAGATGTGAAAAATAATTCTTCCAGTTCAGATATCAGCCAGCAGCATTTCATCAGAGAGGATAATTTTTAATGATTTATTTATTTTCTAGTCCAATATTCGATGGAATTTAATTAATAGAGAATTTTTATGGTTTCCATTATTTTTTCTTTTGTTCTCTCATTCTTTTCCATCTAACAGGGTACTGTAATTTAGGTATGATTAAAAAGAAATACTCAATTTAAGATTGAGATTTGATGAGAGAAAGAATTAATTTCCTCAGAAATTAAATGTCCTCTATGGATTTAAACCTAATAATAAATTATTGGAGCGTATTTGACTTTTTTTTAAAAAACTATTTTTTCTTATTAATTAATGTAATTAGTTGTAGGATTTTCGAACAAATGAACATAAACGTAAAATCAAGAAAATTATTAATGAGATTTTATATTAAAAATTTATTTATTTTAAAAAATAAGTCATTTAATTTTGAAATCTAAACCATTTAGACTGGAAATAAAACATTGAAAATCAGGTCGAGAGTATATATATTCCTGTTGTTCCACAATATATAAATCGTATTGGATTGTTTTACTTTTCATATAATATAGGTTATTTTGTAATTTTATCGTTTCTTTCACTCTTACACATCCATTAATATTCTCTTTCATTTATTATCAAGAGGGAGTATATACTCCGTCTGTCCCACAATATATAAATCATTCTAGTTTGTTTTACTTTTTTCGAAATATAAGCTGTTTTGTAATTCTTAATATATAATTATAATGTTTTTTTACTCTTATCCATCCATTAATGTTCTTTTTCATTTATCGTAATGGAAGAGAAATATGGTTGTTAATGAAACAGAAAAAGATCAATTTTTTACATAATGTAATCATATTTAAAAGATTTTAATTCACATAAAATGACAGCCATAACAACTGATATCATGCGACGGAAATGGTATTCGACAACTAAAACCCCATGACAACATCGTCTTACTGAGATGTGGGCATACAAAAAGAGATGTATATGGAAGCACATGCAATGTAGAAAAAAGCTAATTAGCAATTTCATGACCGTTTTGGTGATGGTGACTATGGGTCATTCAGTGCCGGAAGTACTATATAATTTCAAACACGAGATAAAGAATTCGTTTTCAAATTATATAAATATATATTTATTATTTAAATTCTTTTTTCCCATTATACAATTATTTCTTGAAGCTTTCAGTCAGTTGCTTCCTTTAATTCTTTTGTCCGAACGGCGGCTTGCGCCCTACCCTAATCATCCATTGATGCTCTGATCCATCTTCAATATTTAGTCATTAATTGTGAGGTTTAGGTTTGAATTTTTCTTCAGAAGACTCAATATTTCCACTCTCAATCCGATTAATTCGAATTTGCATTCGATTTATTTATTTACGTAACATTTTCTAGAATTAAATTTAATAAAGAAATAAAACTTTCAACACATTATTGAAGAATTGACTCTAAATTTATATTTCACAATCGGCTTCAAATCTTCTATCTTGATATAAAAGGAAATATAACGCAAAATTAATGTGTATTGAAAGATTCGGAACAAGTTTAATCGCGTATACTTATTACTTGCTTATTAAGCTATGAGATTATGATAACACCTTATTTGAAATTTAAGGATTATTAATGGTTTCCTTTCTTTCTCATGTGAGACAACCTTATTGTCCTTGAGATAAAACTTGTTGGGTTAGGAGTTCTGGGAAAGTATAGATGATGGATTAAGTTTACCCATCGAAGAATTGATAGTTTTCACTTTTTTTTTTTTTTTTTTTGAAAATTAGCAAAAAAGGATTTTAAAAAAAACACATAAAACCTTTTCTTTAATTATGTTGATTTACACCATCCACCTGTAATTCTATCCATTATTATATATCTCAATCAAATCTGATTGTATAACTTTTATATTGGTAATTAAGTATAGAGTTATTATACAATTCATCCTTAAATAATTTACAGTTAAATATTTTGATCCTTTTGAACGAATTCTTAAAAAAAATATCGGATTTTGAAGTCAACTTTAATGATAAATTCCCAAAAAAAAAAAATTTTAAGGATGATAAATGCAAAAAAGAAACTTTAAGGACCAAAACTTCCAAAAGGTTAAAGTTTGAGAATTGAATTATACAATAACTCAATTAAGCATATATTGAGATGAATATTAGAACGCGTTAAATGGTTAGAAACTCATTCTCAAAGATTATGTGATCCTAGCTCAAAAGAACAAGAACATGACCTACATTTATCTGCATCCAAAAAATAAAAAATTAAAGAAAAAAAGAAATTAAAAAGTTTTATCTGTGTCTTTTTTCTTTTTTTTTTTTCTTTCTTGCTTTTAGACTAACATTCCCAGTATAGATTTCAGAAGGAAGGAGTAATAACTTTATACGGGAAGAAGAGAAACTTTTGCACAAAATTTCTTTCTCCTTTCCTAAATAAATTGTTTTTTACTGAAGTTATTGCACCGGCATTTAAATTGAAATGAAGGGTATAAACACTTATGCACCACTATATATATATATAAAGTGCATTAGTGCAATCCATATGAAGTACTGAACCTTATATTTATATGGCCAACACATGATCTCCTCAACATAAATACACCTCTATTCCACCTCTACGTAGCATGAACCTTTGTGTATTCAAATGGTTACTGTATACTGGTCATCTATATTATGTACATGTGAAAGCTCCAAATATGCTCTCTACAAATATATGTGTAAATTCGTGAATACATACTATATATTCTATATGTAGAATGTTATCAGTGCACAATAGCATTTCCATATATATATATATGCCATAAAAGGCATGGATATATGGATGCCAAATTGCCAACTATATACCATGCTTTTTGGGGGTTTTTGATTTGCAGTTTGGCAAGACTTCATTAGTTTTGTCTTTCCAGATTGTCATGAGCAGAATTTAGAGCAGGCACCGACTTAAAGGATCATCAGTTTCAGACTCTTTTTTTTTTTTGTTGCATGCAACGCAGGACCGGAATATTTGGCACCCAAGCCAACTACCAATCTTCATTTTTTTCTCTTTCCTTTTTCTTCTTCAACAAGCTTTCTTTCCTTTTTCTGACCTTACAAAGAACGCTAAAATACAAAGGAAAGGAAACCCAATTAAAGCCGTAGCAAGGACAGCGATGCCTCAACTAATAATTAAGATGACCATTCTAAAATTTTATTATTATTAATTTGTTTTAGTATATGAACAGTTAATGAATAGAAATTTTCAGGTCCCAAATGTAACCATCGAGAATAAAGAGAATGCCTTGCTAATTATGGTAATCTATAAGATGTATTATTGGGAGATAATTAAAGGAGAAATTAAGAAAGGGGAAAAAAAAAATTGTAATCAGGTAGGGAAAAAAAAACCCTGTCCAGAAGTACTGTTTATATATTGAAAATTAATTAATTAACGAGAAATAAATTAAAGTTTGAAAGGTTTATTTTACCAAAATGTTTGGATTTCCAATTTTGATGATTGTGTAATGTGGGATCTGCTTCTTTTGCTTTGAATTATTTGCGTCCATCTGAAGTAAGTTCGTTCTATTACTTTACTTCCTTGTTCACTTTCATACTATAATAATTGAGGACATCTATCTAGTTTAATAGTAACTCTCTGTTGGACTTTAAAGGTATTTTTTCCACGCAAGGGTTGCTTGTAGTTTTGATGGTATAATATATATATAAATTTATTTATTTATTTAAAATGTTTTTTTAAAAAAAAGAGCTCTCGCACGTCCAAATCACTTTGCCACACATTTGAATGTACAGAGATTATATATTTAATCACTTATATCTTCCCCTGATATTCAATTAAATTTTTACTCTATCAAACCTGTAGCGGATTATTACATTAAATTAAACTACTACTCGATATATTCTTATTATAAATAATTTTGGAGAGAGAATCGAATCCAACAGTGTGTCTTTATGTAGCCATGAAATTTTCAAAGGAATATTTATACATGTATGCATATAACGCGACTCTATAATAATAATAATAAAAAAACTTAATTAATTAAATCTTCTTTTTGTAAATAAAATCTAATTAAAAATCAAATAATTATCATGTTAAACAAGAAAATGTTGTAAAAGGCAAATCCCTACAGCTAGGTACCAACACAACAAGAGAAGGATCAATTAATCTGGGCCTTCCCTATTATTCCCTCAAGAATTACGTACTATATATTTATTTATTCTTCCTTTTTTTCTTACATGAAATATTGAATTCGTTTGGAAGATATTAAAGTCATTAAAGACCATAGGATAGAAGTAAAAGTGAAGCATAATTAATAAATTAATTAATCATGACATTGTCTGAAGGGAAAACGTGGGAACAGTAGTAGTCATGAGCAATAAGGTTTAGGGAAGGGGGGAAACACTGTTGAAGATGAAAGATCTGCAATTGACTCATGAGTCTCTTCGGACTTGAATGAGTCTTAACTACTGGGAGTACGTTTTCCCATTTTGGCTTTGAATTTGCATTTATTGGGAAGACTGAAGAGTGGTTGTATCAAATGTGAATCACTATTTTATAATTAATATTATAAATTGGGTATTCCTGGAGTTGTACCTTTTATTTATTAATTCACCTTCCCACAAAAAGTTTTATTATAATTATTATTAAATACTCATCATAATTAATATACTTTTTAAAAAACTAATATTTTAGAATCACAATCTTGCGTCCAAATTTTTTTACTATCCCTCTGAAATTCAATTAATATTGTCATTTTTATTTTAATAATCAATTTTAATTTGAGAATTTTATTACACTCTTTTTTCTCGAACAAATTAAAGCAACTTCTTCGATAATCTCTCAAAAATGCTGAAAGTCTGAAGAACATAATCCTACATATTTCTTGCATGATCAAAAGGGCATTCAAGAAGAATGTGACTTAATTCCAGCACCTGTAATAAACTCTGTATAATACACAACATATTTCTTTATATTCGTCATCCTCATCCAACAAATAAATTTTTATAGATATTCAAATATTTTCTTCCGTATTAAAAAATTATAAGTAGTTAATTAGTTGTCATTTTATTTATTTTGAAATACAAGAATCATTTGTAATTATTACTAATGCATAATTATGGTTCCTTTTTTTTTCTTAATCTTATTTTCTATTTAATATTATTTTTTAATTTATTAGGAAGAATAAAATTATAATTATAAAGATAGAGAGAAATAAGAATATTTTTCATACATTATATTATATTTAATAATTTTAATTTATTTAAAAGAAGTCATATATTGACTTAAGTACATTTTATGACGAGGGGAGCACAATGTATATTTAAGGTTTTATTGAAAGTTTAAAAAATACATAGAATCACACATTTAATATTTTCTTATACATGCATGACGTGTATAATTATTTTTATTGATAATATATTGTCATTCTAAAGGATTGCTTGTAAATAACTCAATATATATTCAAATACGAAACTAATTAAATTAAATTAAAATTTTTAATTTTAAGGAGCGAAGATTATTAATAACTTTTTGGATCATAAAACCTTTTCTTTAAATCTTTAGAAATATAGACGAGTTAATTATTAGCTAATGAAAAGTCCCGGCCAGACCTCGTAAGCGTGTCGTACCACCCGCCAGCCACCCCCCCCCCCCCCGCCCCACACCCAGCGGCAATTATCCATCTAAAAGAAACCTTTGCTGTGAGGACTTATTTAAGGATGGGACAATAAGAAATCACTACTCGCACCAACCCTCAGCCAGCCATCACGTTCTGCTGCTGCGACTGCAGAGAGAAGTAACCAAAAAGAAGTTGTCCAAGAAAAATACAACTCAGGAAGATGCCTCGAACTCTGATACTTCCCTTCCTTCTTTGGCAGCTTCTTCTGCTGTTGCGATGTTCTTATTGTTATGACCGGAATCTGGTCAAGAGTCGGGCAAAAGCTGCCGGAGGAGGAGGCAAATGGGACCTACTTCAGTCCAACATTGGCATTGTGGCCATGCACATGCAACTTCTGAATAATGACAAAGTTGTCATTTATGATAGAACTGATTACGGCCATTCCAATATTTCACTGCCGGATGCAAAATGCAGACATGATCCTTATGAGAGAGTCTTGAAAACTGACTGCACCGCTCATTCTGTTGAATATGATGTTGCCCAGAATTCCATTAGGCCCCTTATGGTTCTCACCGATGTTTGGTGCTCTTCTGGTGCTGTCATTTCCGATGGGACATTTATTCAAACGGGTGGGTTTAGTGATGGTGAAAGTGTGGTCAGAGTTTTTAAACCGTGCACCAGTGGATGTGATTGGGTAGAAATCCAGAACGGTTTATCGGCGAGAAGATGGTATGCGACCAATCATATATTGCCGGACGACAGACAGATTATTATCGGCGGTCGCCGGCAATTCAATTACGAGTTTTATCCCAAGTCAGCTTCGACTAACAAAGCTTTCAATTTACCATTTCTGGTTGAAACCAACGACCCGGGAATCGAGAACAATTTGTATCCATTCGTGTTTCTGAACACGGACGGGAATCTGTTCATTTTCGCGAACAAAAAAGCGATTTTGTTTGATTATAAAAAGAATACAGTGGTGAAATCGTATCCACAAATGCCTGGCGGTGAGCCCAGATGCTATCCCAGCACGGGCTCTGCAGTTCTTTTACCACTCAAGAACCTCAGCAGGGAGGGTACTACGGCGGAGGCGGAGGTTTTGATCTGCGGAGGAGCACCGAAGGGTTCTTTCGCGGCTGCGAAATCGGGTAATTTCATGGGAGCATTGAATACTTGTGGTAGAATTGGAATAACCGACCAAAATCCACAATGGATCATGGAATCCATGCCTAAGGCTAGAGTCATGGGTGACATGTTATTGCTTCCAAACGGCAACGTTTTGATTATTAATGGGGCCTCTACTGGAACCGCTGGTTGGGAATATGCGCAGAATCCGGTTCTCAATCCGGTCATTTACTGTCCAAATAAACCAATCGGATCAAGATTTCAAATTCAAAACCCATCATCCATTCCAAGAATGTATCACTCCAGTGCCATTTTGCTCAGGGATGGTCGGGTCCTTGTAGGCGGTAGCAACCCGCATATATACTACAATTTCACCGGAGTTCTTTACCCGACGGAACTGAGATTGGAAGCCTACTCACCTTCCTATCTAGACCAAGGAGTGAAGAATCTACGTCCGAGTATCATTTCACCTGGTCCACAATCTCAAATCGGGTACGGGCAGGGGTTCACAGTCCGGTTCACGGTTCCGGGTAGCAGGGTAAATGGGGATTTGGTCGCGGTGACTATGGTCGCACCTTCATTTAATACGCATTCATTTTCTATGAACCAAAGATTGTTAGTTCTTGGTGGGACCAATTTCAAAATTGTCGGAAACTCAGTATATCAATTGGCGGTGGTGGCACCCGGCACCAGAAACTTAGCTCCATCGGGCTATTACCTTTTGTTCGTGGTACACCAAGATATTCCCAGTGAGGGCATTTGGGTCCATCTTCGGTAAAAAGTTCTGAGAAAGATTGGCTCAAAAAAGGCTATATTCTATTTCTACATATATACATTTACCCACACAAGAATTTATAAGATTTGTAATTATTTTTAAAAAAAAAATAAAAATTAGAAGAAGTGGTGATTGCCAATTATATATTTTCCTGTAATTATCATAGAATATTGTTTATTTATTAATGATATTTAATTGTAATGCTATTTATTTTAATGTCTGTCAGTCTTCTAAATTAATTTGCATTTACATTGTTGATTGGCCTTCCAAGGTTTGATGATTTATTTTTATAATGTAATAACTGCAGAAAAAATTATTGAAAATGTTTATGGTAATGTAGTCACGATTGATCATTATAAAAGAACTTAGCTTTATTTAAAACAAAATTAATAAGTAAATTATTGCACGTCTACACCATTAATCTTTTAATGAAAAAGTAATTAAATCTTTTCTGCATATTCACGAGCTTTAGACATTTACACAATTCTAGCTGGAAATCACTTTATGTTGATGTTCATACCTTGATCCATATTCCATCATAAATAATAAGTAATCCCTTTGTCAGCAGATATAATTTACTAATCATCATTTTTTAAAAATTAAAGTATTTTTTTTTCCTGAAATATCCTTTAATCATCCTTTAAAAAATTTGAATCATTAGAAGAAAAATATAGAAAAAAACACCTTTAAATGACTAATTAACTAACAACAATGACTTATGATTACTAACAAGAAAAGTTAATTAAAATGACGTGATGGAGGAAGTACAACAATAAAAATGATTTTTTCGTAAAAATAAAGAATTGTGTTTGTTATATATTTTAATTTAAAATTAATAACATATATGAAGCAAAAAATTAGTTGAAATTGCAATATCATAAACAAACGCCAAAAAAAAAAAAAGGGGGTTAAGCCTGGTAGGAGGGAATCTTGAAAAAAGTTCAATGCTAAACCAATGAAATTTAACTTCACATTTTGAATGAACCACTAATATTTCTATGTTCTTCATCCCACAATATAGAATTCCTAAATATAACTCTATTATATTTTCACTGTCTGGATTAAATGTTCCAATTTGATTTATACGTGTTTTAATAAAAATATTTGACTTTGTTCATTAATATATTACATTATTAATTTTCTTAATAAAATTTTTACTAATTTAAAAAACGGGACATTTAATTTCAAACAATCCAAAATGGAATGTAAGATATTCACTTTTGGACGGAGGAAGTATTAAAATTATTTCTCTTTTATTAATAACTATAGTTTCTTTCTTGACAATAAGAATAGAACAAAAAAACAAAACAAACATAATTAAGTATTAATAATTAAAAAGATTTCTAAAGTGGAACAAATAAAACAATACTCCTTTTAATAAAAGTCTTATATATTAGAACAAACGGTAAATTAATAATACATTGAACTTCTCCTTTTAATACTCCATATGTGAAAAAGGTAGCAACTCAATGTGGAAGAAATATGTATGTATCGCATTTCGGGGTTGACTGGTCTTAAACTTTCGTCGCATGAACAAAATCTTATACACTTCCATGCAACGTTTGAATTAAAAATGATTCAATTAATAAGATTCAAATCTTCTTCGATATGTCAAAATCAGTAACGGCCAATAATGATTAGACATCAATTTCATCAAAAATCATTTGCATTTCTTTTTCTCATTCATGTAACTTTAATCTTAAATCTTCCACTCCTCACATGTCTTTTGATTCTTTCTGGGGGCCTTTTAGTGCTCTTCCCCCCTTGGCCAACTTGTTTTAGGAGATGTCAATTTTTTACATTAATTGTATTATAATGACAGCACCCCCGGCCCTTTGGCCATGTTAGGACCAATTTGCGTGTATCTTAACATTTTACTTATTATGAGTGTATTGGTAAGATTCAAACTGAAGATCTAAGATTTGCTCACTTGACATTCCACCCACTAGGATATCCTTGATATTTTACGAATCAGAAAGGTGTTAGTGAAATTTGAATTCGAGATCTATAGTCAATCTGCTCTGCACTCCACCAACCGGGAATCCCAAAAGGATATATATATACATGCAGAGAGAGTCTTTTTCAGTTTTTCATTTCTCCACTATCTCTCTCACATTAATCTTGGCACCGACAATTATTAGTTCAAGCTAGCTAATGACTTTTACATAATATTACTGATGCAAGGATCTTTGGTCCAAAAGTTGAATGTATGGGAAACTAAATTTGTTTAATGCGTGTTAAATTCCCCCCCCCCCCCACCCCTCCCTGCCCCCACAACTATAAAAAGTATAAGGTATAATCGAACACATAACTTCCTATTTTAATATCGATTAAACTTTTATTCATTCTAAAAATGTAAAAAGATTTAATTTACACACTTAACCTATTAGAGGATTCGATTTCCTTATCTCCGTCTATTATTATTAGTTATTATATAATAAATTGAGTATTATTAAACTTAAAATTTTGAATTTATATAAAGATATAGGAGCGAACATAATTAAATTAATGTATAAGATATACAACTCATGAATAAAGATAGAACAAGATCATCTTCATTCTTGAACTCTGTACAGCTAATCAATCATGAGCGGTATCTTTTTTCCAGTGGCCCAGAGACTAATCAAATTTCACATCTCCTTCATCTCGAGTACGCCTAATTAGATAGGAGTTTGGATTCATGCAAGTTATGGGGATCAATGGGGTACAGATTCGAACATGGACACTGACAAATACCCCTAACGGTACTTGATTAGCAGCGAGTTAATAAAGAGGAAGGATTTGGACAGAAGAGACGGGAGTTGGAAAGACGGTGAAGGAGACAATTCTACTTGGGATTCTGTTTTTTTATAGAAAAGAAGACAAAGGGAGAGAGAGGAGGAGAGAAGATGGATCTCTCCTGCGAGTGATCTGGGATCCATCCGAAAGCAGAAAGAAAATGACCGAAAGAGAGTTAATTTAAATGAAACTTCTATAAAATTCTCATAATATCCACTTCCCTAATGATTTTTTTATTTTATATCAAATTTGTGTGGGGTTATTATTGTAAAATCATCTTTAAATAATTCATCCTTTCATTTCTTTCCAAACTCTACACACAAAGAAAAAAAGAAAAAAAAAAAAATCGTTTCTCTTCTTTTCTCTCCTACAATTGCCAAACGACTTGAGTTATAACTTCCCTTTTTTTCTCTTCTCTCCTAACTTAAATTTTCTCTTCTTTTCTTTCCCCCTCAAAACTCTCAAACTAGTCGTAAGTGTTTCCATCTTTTTTGTGTTGACAAAACTGAATATATTCTCTCACGTATTCTTAATATTGTTAGTTTTTTTTTTTTTTTTAACACTCACCTCTCTCATAACCCTCCTTATATATACCACTCCTCTCAAGGATCAAGGATGACATCCCACTTATTTTCGACATGTCTCGAATATTATTATTATTTGACTTTATATTGTCTTTTACCGTAATCGAATTTGTTAATTAACATAACATGAGAATTTTATCTCAATTAAAGCGGTACAAAATAAACAAGAAGAACAGAAACATAAACCTTGCAAATATGATTTAAGAAAGAACCTATCTAAGATAACATAAAGCAAGTTATTTAACATTTTCGCCACAATTTTTAATTCTATATTATAGAATGTTAGTGCGTGCTACGGAGTACACACTAACAAGTACTCAGATTAAATCTCTAATGATCAAAATGAACGATCAACTATTTTGTTTTATTAAAACAATTAATTAAAATTTAATCAAGTACCCCTAAGGTTTAGTTTATCGTTTTAGGTAATAGTGTATAAAAAAAATTTGAAAAAATATTTTTTTATAGAATAATTTATTTTTTCTTAACAACTAACTGTTAACTTTAATCGTTAGAAACTTAATTGGAGCACTTGTTGATGTGTTTTCTGTAGTATACACTATCATTCCTCTTCTATATTAATACACTCTTTCCATATCATCCTATGGATCATTTTTAGTCATTATTTTACTAATGATGCCGGTTTTCATTGAGAAAAAAAAAATGTCTTAGCGAGAGAGAGAGAAAGGGTGGGGCAATATTAGAAAGAATTAATAAAATATTCATAAAATTGTAGAGAATGTCTATAATAAAGAATAAGAAAATTGATAATAAACAATTTATAATTAAGCACGTCGGAAGTATATATAATAAAGAGGAAAAAAAATTATAATTGAAGAAACTTTTGATGTTTATAAATTTTCTTACTACACTCAAGGAAGACAGAAGACAAGAATCCTTGATGCAAAATGAGCCATTCAAGAATTCAATCACATCCATGTTCTTCATATCCCGTGCCGGAAAGGAACAGTTGATAGCTGTAATGCATACACACACACAAGCCGACAAATTTTCTTTTCTTTTCTTGTCATTATTCGGAAAAACACATGTTAAAATATTAATAGTAACGATATATTTTCTCCCATCATAATTAATAAAACTAGTTATTATATATTTCATAATTTAACCTTTCATCTTTTAAATATTTTTATCTTTAATATATATATATATATATATATATAATTGTTATGAAACGTAACCATTGGAGTATAATTGGAGAGTAACTGTCAAAATGATATTGTTTTGACAGTGAAATAAATATATATATCCTTCAAACTCAATTATTTCGTTACCAAAACGACGTTGTTTTGGCGATTGCTCTCTAGTTGTGCTCTAACAGTTATGTTTTATAGTAATTCTATATATATATATATATATTTTTTTTTTCTTCTCTAAATAATTTTTAAATGGATATTTTGATCTTTTTAACAGGATTTTTTTTTTAAAAAAAATGATTGAATTTTGAAGTTAATAATGATCTCATCAAAATAGAAAAAGCATTATTATCGTTATATTTCATCACTTCACTAAGATGTGCTTGAAAATTTTGTAAAAATAATCAAAATATCTAATCAAAATTATTTATGAATGAAAAAAGTTTAAAATATATATATTACTGATAAAAAATTTTCAAAAAAGTGAAAGATTGAATTCGGATATATGGAATAGTTCTTAATAAAAACCATGGAAGTGGAAGAGAAGAGTTTTAAAATGGCGGCTCGGATCTCATTTAAGGAGTCACCGGGATCTGAACAATGGAGCCAACACCAATATTCACGGGCTCATTGGTTTTTTTGGGCAGTCTCTGTTGGACGTTTTCTTCCTATATCTCCTTGTCTCATCTCTTCTGTAAGTGCCAGCTGTTTTACCAACCCAAGACGAAAGAAGAAAAATATACGTGGCCGTAGTCACGATCCCGAGGCACCACCGGTCCGTGATAAGGTTTCCATTTTAATAACATTTTTTCTATGTGAAAAAAGAAAATTTAAGGCAATATTCTCTCTCATTTAATTTAAGTCAATTCATTTCTTTAAATTTATAAATCAAAATGTAATATTCTGTTTCAAACGAAGGAAGTGTAATATTCTTTCTCATCATTAAATATGGGTTATCGATTATTATTTTAGAAAAAAATTAAGGTAATTTTTTTAGTTAAGATAACTTATATTTGGAAAGCCTATCATAATACTTTCCATGAATGAAGTCCAGGAGATCTTTATTTGACTTTGTAGGTATTCATGTAAAAGTACTTCACGGGCAACCTATAATCATGTTTTGTTATTTGCTAACTTGATATTCTAGTGATAAAAGTTGTTATCCGCAACACGTCATGAAGTATCCTAAGGAAATATTTCCCGTGCTGGTCCGAATCTTTTAATACACTTTCTTATCTCGTTATTATTAATAAGTCATTGATCGGTTATTTTATCAAAATTAAAATTGAATTTTTTGGTTTTTTCTAAAATGTTTATCTTTATGATTTTAATTAAACTAAGAGAAAAGTGAGGGAAATAGGGATAAAATGATAAAGAATCAATAAAATAAATAATAAACTAATAATAATAACTTACATTTTTCTCATTCACTAAATATAAACCACTAACCGTCATTTTGTAAAAATTAAGATAACTTTTCCTCTCCCCTAAAATATCCTCTAATCACCTTTTAAAAAAATGATTTATAATTAATGAGAAGAAAAATTAATTAATTTATTGACATATGATAAGTCATCGCAAAGATCTGAGCGTGTCAGGTCACATGATCACCGAATTATTTCAACATGGTTTTATTGTTTTTTGCCAAATGAAACTTTTTGTTTCCCAAGGAGTCCAATAAAAACACATGAGTTCCCATTTGGGCCCATAGCCCATCTAACTCTCTTTCAAAAAATGAATTTTTGGCCCAAGTTAGTGCTCCATGACAACACCACAAATTGGATTAAAAATGTCAAAAACCGATCAAACCCATTTGCATTGATTGGCTTTGCATGGGTACCATTCACTGGATCTGGGGCTTTAAGAGAAAGCACCTTCGTGAGGTCACTGGGAAACCACAAGAAAGCTCAATTCAAAATTTGAGCAATTTGTCACTTTTGCGTGAGATGCAATATTCAACATCGGCTCACCAAACCAATAATTCATCTAGGCGGCGGAGAGGGTGTCGAGAAACATCAACGTCCCCGAAACTCCTAAATTAAGTGATGGAGTTTAGAAATGATTTTTGGATTATTTCGAACCAAGATTACACTTTTAATCACAACCTAAAAGAAAATTAGATTATCGGAGTCGACTGTCACCTTAAGGATAATTCTAATATCCAAATTAATATTCGATGAGAGTAGATTGAATAAATTCTCTCTCTTCCAATCCATCTGTCTTTCAACCATGTATATTGAATTATTAATTACTATTTAGGTGAAATTATCTTATTAGAATTGATCTATATTACGTGAAAGTGAATATTTAAATAATTGTAAGATTATACTCCGCTAATTGTTCCTACAATCATGAAATTTTCATGATTAGAAAATATTTTATCATGTATTTATCTAATACAAATAAATAAGTTATGAGCTTATTACTGACTTATAAACTATCATCGTGACCTTCTAATAAACTTCAAAAGTCACGATGAACTTTTTGTGGGTCACAATAAGTGATTAAAGTTTCATAATAAAATATGCCTTCAAATAAACGTAACATTCCTCAATTATCAACAAAATTTATTAAATAAAAAGTAAAAACTGAAACATATATGACAATAACATTTCCAATTCAAAAGCATAAAAAAGAAATTAAAAAAAAAATATGACACAATCACACAATACACGTGATCACAGCATAATCATTTCAATGTTCAAACTCATGAATATGATTATAGAGGAGAAAAAAAATTTAAACAACACAAAAGAAACTTATCTTTAACTGAGAAGGTGACAATCTACCTTTTTCTTCTTTCGACAAGAGCATGCTAGTAGAAGCTATAAAAGGAAAATATGGAATGGCTTCAGGTGAGATATTGTGGTTTACTCCAGCTCTTCACTTTATCTTAACGCTCTAACTTTTTTTTTTCAGCTCACCATTTATCTTTAATTGAGGAGGTGACAATCTAGCTTTTTTTTAATTTTTTTTTTATTTTTACTACGGTCTAGCTACTTCTTTTTCTAAAAGCTAACACAAGCTATAAAAGAGAAATATGGAATGGCACCAGGTGGGAGATTGTTGTTTCGGCATGACTCAGCTCTCCGCTTACCTTTATCTGAGGATTGTTAGAGGAGAATCGGACCATAATGAAGAAAAGACGGAACTTGAGTCGGGCCAAAACCAAGGATTGGGTATCATTGGACCGTAACCAAGGAGAGAAGGAACTTTAGTCGGACCGTCAGGATTGGGTGACATTGGAATTCCCTGTGGCTTTAGGGAAGGTCAATTGAACCATTTGGCCAGCAGTTCTCCCGTTTAATTATCCTTACCAATTTGGGTATTACATTCAAAAAGTGAATTTGGCTATGCATTCAAAATCACTTTGACGAAATGGGTAGAATTAAAACGTTTTCAGAAATCAGTTATGATTAAAATACCCAATTCAATTTGAGTATTTTGAAGAATTTCTACAGAAATCAACGTGTACAGTTCATTGACATCAATAATCAAGATTGATCAGAAAGCAAAAGCAAAATCAGAACGAAGACGACAATGACACAAATTGTCCAAAAATCATAAACATAATTGTTAAATCAGAAATTTGATACCATATCTAACAAATAACTTTGAATTTTTACACAGAAGAGACCTATTGATATCAAAACTATCTAGGGTTTCAAGGACATAGCTATAAAGACTTTTAACATCTTTATCACTTCAATATAAGTTGAATCCTATATAAAATTGAAAAAACCAACCCTAATTTATATCTCTATTGTTTAAGCACGTTCTCCACGGATACGCCTCGCAAGCTGGATATCCTTGGGCATGATTGTCACCCTCTTGGCATGAATGGCACACAAGTTCGTGTCTTCAAAGAGACCCACGAGATAAGCTTCGGCAGCCTCCTGCAGAGCGAGGACGGCGTGACTCTGAAACCTCAAATCGGTCTTAAAATCCTGAGCAATCTCACGGACCAGACGTTGGAATGGTAGTTTTCGGATAAGAAGCTCGGTACTCTTCTGGTACTTGCGAATCTCACGAAGAGCCACAGTTCCAGGACGGTAACGGTGAGGCTTCTTGACTCCACCGGTGGTCGGAGCAGATTTCCTCGCGGCCTTGGTCGCCAGCTGCTTTCTTGGAGCTTTTCCACCGGTTGATTTACGAGCTGTCTGCTTAGTACGAGCCATCTTTCACAGCAAACCCAGAAGAATTATTCTTCAGATCTAAATGAAGAAACTCTCGACAAATCAGATTCGAAGATGAGAGAGAATTGCAACGTGGGTGCGAGAGGGGGAAGCATCAAATATATATAGTACGGAGAGGGGAGAGCTTAGGTCGGTTTTGCTGGTAACGGCTTCCTAAAGTCACAAGGAGTCTGAAAATTTTGAATAAGTCCTTGATCCCCGTACTTGCTTCCTATTGGTCGACTCTTTGAAAAGAATGACTGTGATTGGCTGGTCTTTTTTCACGCGGATCGCTCTTTCGTTTGTGTTTCTTCTGTCTCTGCTTTTGCGTGAGATGTGTTTCTTCACCGAGCCACTCGTAATACCATTCAACTTTGATCTGTATTTCCAGTTTTTCTTAATCTTATACCAATTCAATTTAGAAATTAGAATCCTGAAGTAATTTGGCTTTCTGCATGTTTAATTTGATTTTCTTCTTAATTAGATAAGCTTAACTTCGCTTATTAACTTCAAGGATTTGTTCCTTCCTTTTTCTTCATTTATTTTCTTTCAGGCCTTGAATTTTTTTTACTTCTAAATGCATATAATTTCTAATTTCGTCGGCAGTGGAAATGGGCCATATCAAACTAAGTTCTTCACTGTAATTGTGGGTCATCCATGGCCTTTTTGGACAAAGCCTTTCTTTTTTTTAAAAAAAAAAAGAACAGTGAAAATTAAGAAAATATTATGAGAAATTATCAGAGTCATATCTACAGTGGCAAAATACATCAGAATGGGATCGAAAACATTAATTTGAAGATTCGAAAGTTATGTGGATACTCAATTGACAGAAATTAATTATTCGTTATTAGAGCTTTCTTTGATCTTAACTTCAAATATGGTATCTTAAATTCCGGTACGACTATACCAATTTTCCCAAAATATTATTTTGATCAACTTCAAACCTATTTCAAACTTTTAGAAAAAGTTGGGTAAAATCATATATAAATAAAAACAAAATCATGGTAAGTATTTTCAATATTTCTACGTAAAATATGATGAAAAGTTACCTTAAAATAAAGTAAAATCTTCACCTTTCGCCTCGCGTGTTCAGGATGAAAAATATAACATAAAAAACAATTCAACTTCCTATTTTTTTCAAATTTTCCAACAAAAAAAAAACATTTATTTTATTTTCTCACATAAAACAATCAAATAATTTTAGATACGGTTCCTTTTCTTTTCTATTTTTTCTCTTCTCTC
Source organism: Parsonsia alboflavescens (assembly GCA_028571225.1). Lineage (NCBI taxonomy): Eukaryota > Viridiplantae > Streptophyta > Magnoliopsida > Gentianales > Apocynaceae > Parsonsia > Parsonsia alboflavescens. The sequence goes on from JAOXNR010000030.1 coordinate 1,555,154, forward strand.
GTAACCGTTTTTTTTTTTTTCCCTCCTCTAAAAGTCATATATTAATATTTCCAAACCCTCTAAGATAGACATCCTCCTTTTTTCATCCTGTCTTTATATTCTTTGCACTTATTCAACCAAATGACCATTAGAATCTGCCTAACGAGGCAGCTACAGGAGTTTTAGTCAAACCTAAAATGACTCAAGGCTGGTTTGAGCATACCCACCCCTCCATCCAAGTGTCGAGCGAGCTGGGCTCCTCATCCATATTTACCATATTTGACAGGTCATTTTTTAGGATTTTAAAGTTAATGTAGATGACATTTGTTTTATAATTATGATACAAGAATACAGGACTACGTATGTCTTATATTTCAATATCTTGTCCTCTTTTATTTTGATCACAGAAAATTATCTAGTATTCTCATATAGATGACCCTAGAATATATCCTAATAACTTATACATTTTGATTTTCATATATATACAAATTTACATTTAAATAATAATAAAAAAAAACCCTTTACATAGTGACTTGCCCTGTTAGGATGGAAGAAAGACAAATGTGTTGAGTTTCGGAGATTTAATTGGAAAGAAAGGAAAAGAAATATAGGGATGGATGGAAAGCCCTTCACCGGGATGAAATAGAATTAAAGTTTTAATAATGGTGTATAGTGATTGTTTTGCTCATTTTATAAATACATTTTAAATAAAGGGTAAATAATTATTTCAAAATGGGTAAACAATTAGGTGCAAATTTGATTCACATCAAATGCTCCAATATGAGTTATGGGCTGGAGTTACACCTGCCAGAGTTAAGAAGTCCAAATTCAGCCCAGCAAAAGAATTTCGGTCCAACCGGTACTCCCGTAAAAAGACAAAGAAGGAGAGAGAACACCCTTCTTTCGGCAGTTCAATGGACTCTTACAGGAAGCTGGGATACGCTTGGGCAGTTTCAGCTGGACTCAACGCCGCACTCGCTGCCATTTCGGCCAAATTCTTCTCATCTCAGGTGATCTCCAGTGACATTTCACAGGAACGATTTCATAGATACCTGGAGAATTTCTAAGTTAGCTTCGTACTCGTTCTTAATGTGATTGCGATGCCGATTCTCCTCCTGCATTTACACGTTACTGATTTTTGTTTTTCTTTCTTTCTGATGAATTTTTGGTTTATGTATTGATGCGATCATTTAATTTGAAGAATTTTTGAAGCAGCGCTTAATCCGTTTACCTGCAGTTGTTGTTTTGCATTTGCTAGGTTGTGGTTTGCTAGTCGGTTACCTGTCTGGAGAAGGAATTAGAGATAGATTTTAACTCGAAAACGAGTTGTTGATGTATTTTACCTGTATTTTTGCACTCTATAGTAATGTAATTTAAATATGATTTTCGTGGAAGAATTGGACTGACCAGTTTTCAGTATTGGAGCAGCTTGTTAGGTATGGCATGGTGATATTGTTTAATGCGCTAATGTGGGGATGTTATGTGAATAGCTTGAAGGCTCTTTCATCTCTCCAAGCTACTGTTACAAATTTTGCAACAAATTTTCTATTTTCTGGATTGGCTGGATTCTTCGTCTTTGAAGAGGCATTACAATATCAGGTGCCTAAAGAATTCTTTAGAATTGAAGATACATTTCTTAATTGTGCCCTTTATCTTCTCTTGTTTAGCTCATACCAGTTCAGGGAAGTTCATCACCTTATTGAATGGTGGTGAAGTTTTACCATTTCTATATAGACTCTTTTTAGAATAAAATAATATTTCATACTTTATATTTTATATTGTTTTGTATATACATTTACCACATGAATTTGAAATCATGTTCCGAGTTAACTTAGCTTCGATAGTTTCCTTTTAATGTCTTCTGGTTATTTCTTTTCCTTCTGATGTACATGTCAACATGATGTTGTAAATCTTTAAATGACAACAGAATGGTTTCAGGTCTATTAAATCAAAACTTGAGGCAAATTATGGCGGATGCATTTTTTACAAATTAGCCACCTTCTGTCCACAGCTCTTTAAATGCTGGAGTAGTTCGATAATTCTGATTAGAGGTTTCAGCTTTCATCAAGTTGAAGTTTAGCTAAATGACTGTGGATGGGACTTTGACAAACAACTAAGTAGCCGTGTTATGCAGTTTGTTTAGAGCTAGGAATTATAAAAACTAGTAACTGCCATTAGTTTTTAGTCTCATAGTCATATCAATTTGCTCTAAATACTTCACCAAATAAAAAAGAGGAGTTGTATAACATCATTATGTTTACCATATGAAAAATATGCAACGCCTTAAGCATCAATGATGTTGTCTGTGTTCTATTAGCTTGTTTACAATATCATAATTTCTTACCCGAGTGCAAGCTTTTGCAGTGGTTTCTGGGTGCTCTATTCATTGTTTTTGGCGTAATCATTCTAAGCAAATCAAGTAAAGAGGAGAAGCCACACCCTGATTAGAAGATTGGAAGATGTTTGTTTGAGCTGTTCTTCATTCCTCGCACACTTTTCTGTTTTGCTTATTTGCCATGCTTCTGGTCACTGGAAATGTGTTACTGGCCAGGAACTGTTGCAAGTTTAGGCCAAAAAAGACCATCTGTTTCTTGACTATGTGAAGGGCACACATTTGGATGTAGGCCTATGATGTAATTAAGTGGATTACAAACTTGAGATTGCTTTGTGTAACAGAAATGTTTAGATGCAGCCAGTTGCAGAAGGATGCTTAAAAGGGTTAGGCATGTTCAGAGGCATCCGCAGTCATTCTACCTTCATGCCCTTGGTGTTCTTTCCATATTAGGTGGTATCTTCCTTTTATACTCAGTATTTTCACAAATTTTGATAATCCAAAACTTTGTGCCATAGAGTCAGTCTCTATTGTTAGATGCTTTAAGAGTGCTAGATCTTCTACTTTGTCAGTTTGTCTGCTGATGTCGAAAATAAAATGTAGCTTGCCTGCACATCTATCTTTTGTTATTTTAAGCCAGTAAAACTTGCGGTATTAGTGTTATTGGGAAGACTGCATAAAAATTTCCTGCTTTTCTGTGCTGGATTAGTTTGAGGAGATGCCAAGTGCCTAGCCTTTCATTTTTGGAGTTTCAACAACTCTTCTATCCCAGAAAGAAGAAGAACGCTGCAGTTTAGAAGCCAGAGCTATCCCAAACAAATTTTTAACCTGTTTTACAAGTAACTGAAAATCATGCAGAAAACACTTTTGTCTGCTAGATAACCACAGGCATGGTAAAACTTTTACTATGCTATCTCAAAAAATGAGGACACTACCTTTTGAATTGTTCTTTTGGAGGGCGCAACCTGCAATTTCGATGTGAGGTGTGGGTTTTGTGCCCTATATTTCTGAAGGGAGGGGAAAAAAAAAAAGAACTGACATCCTTTGCTCGTTTCGAAGGCTGTGCCGCTTGGGCTTCGAAGGAAAAAAGATTGAAAAAAGCAGATCATCATGACCGTCGGGCCGTTGGTTGATTAAGAGTTGAAAAGGACAACAAGGTTCAAAAAGGTTGGGCCTATCTTTTTGACACGAATCTCCAGAAGCTTCTATTGAACGGTTCAGGACGAAAGATTCACACGCTCCCCTCGCCAGCAGTCATTTGTCACTTCCCTATCACGTGTAAAATTTTTAGTTTTAAATAACACTTTAATTAGGACTTTGATTTTTTTGCCCTTTAGGAATATTAATTCATACTTGCTTTTAGTTATTTAAAAATTAAAACTATCCATATTTCTTATCTTTTATTTTTAACTTTAAGAAACCAGAAAAAAAAGGTAGTTCAGTTTCTCTTAAAATGAAATTTATTAATAGTCTAAAAATATTATTTTTTTTATATAAAATTAAATATCTTATTAAAATTTAATGTATGTGTTGATAAAATTTTTGCTCCGATCTTATTTGCTTTATATTGAATATGAAATGTTATTTATATTTTAATTATTTTAAATTTAATAATTGAGAAATATAGTTATCTAACTTATTATTTACCTTATTGTATTAATGTTTCTCTTAGATAGAAGGTGAAAAAATATTTTATATAAGATATACTCTTTTATTATAGAATTTTAAATTAAATATATTTATTTTAAAAATAAAACCACCGCATTTCAAAATAACAGGATGGACTTCTGATTAAATTTTAAGAAAAGCTGTAAAGAAATGGTGTTAGACACCTGAGAGGTAGTGTAAAATGTAAATGGTGAAAGAGAACGGAAGAAAGTGCGTTCTTCTTCTCTTAATCTCTTCTTTGCCCTTTCATCAACTATTCGTTCGTCATAGATATTTCATCATCTCTAACTCCACCGAATTTAGGGTTTTGACTCTCTCTTTATCTCCTTTCTACAGCTTTATCGGTCGATGATGATACCTCACTGTAAGCTGCCTTTTTAATATTGTTCAATCACCTCTCCTAAATCATTGCTGTTCATATTTAAGATGATTTTGTAGTAGCTTTTGTTTAATCAGCTCGATTTTCCATGTGCTTTTATTCTGTACTGATTTTATGTCCTTCCGAGTTAATTTTGAAGTTAATCGACTACATTCTTTTTTAATTTTTTGTCTAATCTGGATTTTGTTTCGAGTGTTCGGCGAGGTTTGCTTGGGATTGATTTTGGGGTTTTTGTATGTTAAAACTTGAATCATCGAGTTCATACAGCTTTGTAGAAGTTTGAGAGCCGAATTCAGCTGGTGGAGTTTATTTCATCATTCTACAATTGATTAATGGTGGTTTATGACTGTTCTTTTGCTGCTTCTCGGAGTTGGTGGTTTTGGATCTTTCATTTATTTCATGTCAATTTTTTTTTTCCATTGAGTGAATTTTTCTTCCTTTTTGGGGTGTAAATTAGGTATAAGTTTTATCATTCATAGAGCTCTTAATTTTGTGCTTGTCGAGTAGCCTCCTTCTAGAATTGTTTAACAAGAGCCTCTTTCATTGCCTTTCGGGAATCTAATTACTTACAACTGCTTGGTGGTTTCATGCATCCAATTGCTACGTGTGCAAAAGCTACACAGCTCTGGTTTCTAGTGAATCATCGTGATAAGAGTCATGGATGGTTTGCCCATTTCTAACGTCTGATTTGTGTTTCCTAATTTAATAATTATACTTGCAAATTCCAAATGGTATATTATATATACATTGTCCATGAGTATGATTATTGATGCTTCTTGTGAATTTCATGCAAATTGTTTCTCATAATTATGAAGGGACAGTACCCATTTCGAATTTTCTATTAATGATCTCATGAAAGTATATATTAGAAGTATATTGTAGTTTACCTAACCAGGTCTATCAACTTAAACTGAAGTAATTTCCAGAAAGACTGAATCTATGCTTTGAATCCTTTTACTTGGCGTCTTCTATGTATAATTATGATGCTTAGAGATATTCTACCCTTTTAAGCTGACTTAAATCATTTATACTTTCTTTTCATTAGTCATTCCACCAGGGACAATGTAATACTTACTAGGAAATGACGTAATTGAATTAAACCCGCACATGGTGATTTTGAAGTTGCAAATAGAACTGTATACTATCATTTCACTTCTGATTGATGCTCGGTGATTGTGTGTCAGATGGATTTCTGTGGTATTTTGATATTTTTCAAAAAGGTAGACCTATCATTTAGAAGATATCCATTTGCTTTTAACTTTCCATTTGGACAAGAATATTGTCAAATTGTTTTTGCACTAACATCATCTTAAAAACTATTTTTTCAAAAAAATTCTTGTCTACTATATCGATCTCACATTTAATATACATAAATAGTTTTTATTTAAATTTCACACTCTAATAACTATATTTTAACTAATTTTTTACTTTATCTAAGATATAGGACCCGCACCGTATCTAATCATTTGTCTGATCCATATCTCTAAAACCATTATCCAAATGAAGTTTTTGTGTATTACTGTTGAAAACCCTTTTTCTTTTTGTCCAAAGTTGTTGTCCAAAAACAATCTTATATTCTCATATGTGAAGCGAAAGGGAACAGGACAGAGAGGACAGCAATGGATTAGATGGCTCATGAAAACATTGAATACATTGTGCTTCTATTGGGAGGGGTGTGGTAGAAGAGGAGCAAAAGGTTCTAAACAATTTAGTCCAGGAAAGATACTGTGTACACAGGCTCTCTTGGTCCATTGCATCCTTCACAGGAACATTTTGATGTAGCATATTTACGGGAAATTTGGCAGAGGTTTTCATAGCCACAAATCACATGCCAACTTTGCTTTTATGGTCTTAAATGTTTTTCTTTCTGAGACATTCTCTGGAACCGTGAGATCTGAAACAAGTGGAAGATTCTATATGCAACCATGAGATCTGAAACAACCCCTTCTTTTGATATATGGAAGATTTGCTTGGGGTTATATTGTTTTGACTTTCTTAAGTGATGGATTGTTAATTCTGCCATCTGAGCTCTCTTTCCTTTCTGATGGTTACACTTATCTTTTCAGGATTTCATCATTCAGGTTTGGCCGTTTGAGTTGAGAAGTATATGTTAGTGGTGGTATGTGGTTAGTGTCATGTAATCATTTTCTGTTTGCCTTTTAGCTCCTTCATAACCATGACTAGTTGATTCTTTGAGTTTCAAGGTTTTATACTAGAACTGGTTTTCGTGTTGGATATCTTACATATGCCACACTTTTTTGTCTTTTTGGGTTACAGTTTTGCAAAGAATGGACTTTGACTTCTGATATTCCCCAGCTTCTGCTGCTGCTGTGGTTTGTCTATACTCTTTACATATTCTTGCAAATGTGTAAATGCTATCTTCTTCATAATCTTTCTATCTTCGTGTTCTTTGAATTCAGTTATACCACTCAAGCAGCAACTCATTACCCTCCTGACTCCATGTTGCACTTGTAATACTGGTTGCAACATTTATAATACCATCACCTTTCATTCAACTGTAGAGATCAGATGGATGATAGTGGGCATCGTGAAAATGGTCGGCATAAGCCACCTCAGGGTCAGGTACTAATAGCCTTTGGCCTCTGCAAATCCTTACAATGCTGATACTTTTATAGCATATTTTTCCTCGAGGACAAATGTGCTAGGTGGATTATAAACTGGGCTGTACGTCCTGTCTCTGAGCTCTTTACTGACAAATAAAGTTGTGTGTTTTTTTGTTCAGTGGTTGATGCATCAGCCATCAATGAAACAGATAATGGCGATTATGGCTGAGAGAGATGCTGCTATCCAGGAAAGAAATCTTGCTCTTTCTGAGAAAAAAGCTGCCTTGGCAGAGCGAGATATGGCTATGCTGCAGAGGGATTCCGCATTAACTGAACGAAATAATGCCATAATGGAACGGGATAATGCCATTGCCACTCTTCAATACCGGGAAAACTCCATGAATAATGGCAATATGTCCCCATGCCCGCCAGGGTGCCAAATTGCACGTGGGGTGAAGCATATGCACCATCCTCAGCAGCATGTTCACCATCAGACCCATGTGGGTGAAGTTCCATTTGGTACTCGGGATATGCCCATAAATGATACCATCCCTATTTCACCTCCAGCTCCAGAGACTGTAAAGCCTCGGAAAACAAAACGGGCAAAGGAGGCAAAGGCAGCAACAACCCCTCGGAAGACCTCAAAATCCTCGAAAAAGGTGAAAAGGGAAGGTGAAGATTTGAATAAAACAATGTTTGGCAAATCAAATGAATGGAAGGGGCAGGAAATGGTTAGTGGTAGTAATGATCTCAACAACCAACTGGTTATTGCAAAGCCAGATTGGAAAGATCAGGACCTGGGTTTGAACCAGGTTGCGTTTGATGAGTCAACCATGCCTGTCCCTGTTTGCTCATGCACTGGATTTCTGAGGCCGTGCTATAAGTGGGGAAATGGTGGCTGGCAATCTTCCTGCTGCACAACCAATTTATCGATGTATCCGCTGCCTGCTGTCCCTAATAAGCGCCATGCTCGAATTGGTGGTCGGAAAATGAGTGGAAGTGCTTTTAACAAACTGCTTAGTCGACTTGCTGCTGAAGGCCATGATCTGTCAAATCCAGTTGACCTCAAAGACCACTGGGCAAAGCATGGCACAAACCGCTACATTACAATCAAATAAACTGGATTCTGGAATCAAGGGAAGAACATTTACATTGGAGATAGGAAGCTGTCTATTGGCAAGTAATTAGTAGAGAAGTACTGTTATTCTTCTTTTCGCCTTGGATCTTTCTTGTTCTCTCCCCATCGCCCGGAAGCCTATCCGGATCAGTTAGCTGAGTTTAGAAGTCTGCACTGTACTCCCTTTAATGCACAAATGTTGATGAAGAAAAGCTGAATAGCTATTGGTTAAATTATGGATAAACTTGTAGTAAAAACTTGAAGCCTTTTGGCTTGTAACTCGATGTAACTGTAAAGGATTGTGTCTGAAATATTGTTGTACTTATATATTACCATTACATGTTAGTCAAAATTGCTTGTTTCTTCAGAGGTTAATTCATTTTCGAGAGTGTGGTAAAGTATTTGTGGTCATTGTCAGGCAGAATGAAGTTTTGCTTGTTCAATTTCTTGATCTTCTTGCTTGCTTCTTCGTGATTTGAATATATGCATATAATGGTAAAAAATTGAACCAAATCTCGCACTCATTGGGCTATTGTAATTCACTCTTACTTGTACATTTTTTTGTAAGCACTCATTCAAATAAAATTTCAACATAAAATCTGGTATATCTCCTCGTACGGTTACATTCTTCCCCTTCCGTACAAAATATCAACTAGAAAGTAAGGTTCCCGAATTTGATGAAACTCGAGATGTTGAGGGAAAGAAATTGACGGCATTTCACTACCAAATAATTAAGAATGTATATTTTTCCGATTCGATTGGAATCTAATGCTCGACAAAATGTGTGTGTGAGAGAGGAAAGACTAGCCTTTATTTCTTACCTTAAATGATACAAAAATGCTCACTTTGAATTTTGCAAAGAATTAGAGTTGGAATAACATAGAATTACTATGAAAAAGCTTTGCAATTATATTTTGTCGAAGACATCAAGTTCAATTGATCAACTAAATGAGGAATCAAATTATAAGGGATAGTGACAAGAACTAGCAGATTCGAAAAGTACGAAACAAGATTTTTAATCATGGGAGAAATCCAATCATGTTTAGTACCTCATGATATATCAAGAGATATAGTAATCAAGTTCCATAATTTTCCTCAATGATTATTTATTTAATTTTATTATTATAGAAAGTGAAAAAAAAATATTCCTAATTAGTAACAAAACTCCATCACCTTTTGTTTTAGCAATTTCATCAAATGAGTTATCTTCTTATATGGAAACCCAACCTAATCTGGTTAGATATAGATTATAGAGTCAATTTCCGACCTCAATATCTAAGTATCGTTCACAACAAAGAAAAGAAAAACTAAAAAAATCAAGGGCTGACAAATTCCAATTTCATCGGTTTCGTTCCAAATGGTGACTGGCTATTTAAGAGACTTGGGCCACAGCTGCAGGCTAGGCCTCCATTTAGAAAAAGCCCAAGCAGCTGAAATGCAGGCAAAATTCAAGTGAAATTAACGCCAAATACAAATTATAAGTCGCGGAATTTCCCATGAAATCCCAGTTTTGTCCCTGTGGCGCGTTTGGTCGCTTTCGTGCCTGCATTTGAGATAGCAAGAAAACCATTCTCTCTCTATCTCTTTCAGTCTCTCTCAAGTTCCAATAATTTATATTATATAAAAATTATATATATTTTTATATATAAAATGGATAGGCGTTCGTTCTTTCTTCTTCTGCTGCTCTGTTCGTGTAATCCAAAGTTTTTGTCTTTTCGTACCATATTTTTCTTATTATTATTTTTAACTTAATCACCGCCATTTTCAGCGGGAAATTCGATTCCTGTCAAAATTAATATCCCGTTTTTCTCATTCCTATTCTTCTCATTTTCTTTCCTCTGCTTCTGCCTTTTGAGTACCAAGCAAGAACACAGAGTTGTGTTCTATGGTTTGATTGGGGGACAAGGGCTTTGCAGTCAGGTACAGCATTTCTTTTTTCTTTTTTCTTTTTTTTCGATTGAATGAGCTTGGGAGGTGTCTTGTAAATGTCTTCGAGTGAGTAGGGTTTTTTCTTTTTCTTTTTTTGTTCTTGAATTATGGAGGAAATATATGAAAGCTTGGGGTTTTGCTTATGTGAATTATGTGGGCTGGAGTTGTTTCTGTCTCTTGTTTTTTGGTTTCTTCCCGAAGTCTGTTAACTGTATTGACTATTGCTTTAGCTTGTTTCTGGTTTTGGTTTGTGAATTTGGATTTGTTTTTATTATTCGGTTTTTGGTAAAGGCTAAACTTTTGTTCTTTTTCGGATGTTTAGACATTGATACATTGCTTTGCTTTTTTTAATCCAGAGGGCATATTGGATTAGTATTGTGATATACTCGATTAGAGAGCAGTAGAATTGGACAAGCGAGGAGTAGTTGGCGTGGATTAATTTATTTTGGATGGCTCAGTCAAATGCTAAGCAACCAGTCAACCAGAACTATGGTTTGGGGGGTTCACATTCAAGATCTTCATCTCAACCTCAGTTTTTCTCAAATAATTGCTTGCCACCGTTAAGTCCTCTTCCTCATAGCGAGACCTCATTAGCCTCAAGCTCCAGTGTTAAGGATGTTTCAATGGAAGAAGTGGATGTTAGTTCTAGGGGTCCACCTTTGGCTGGTTCCACTTACGCATTTGAGAATTCATTTCGAGGTAATTTAGAGAGTTTTCCCCCTCGGAAGGGGCATAGGCGTTCTAGTAGTGATGTTCTGTTGGGATTCAGCGCCATCATTCAAACTTCACCTCAACTGGTGCCAATAAGTGGTCAACGAGTGTCAGGCCAATCAACTTCTGTGAATAATAAGTTTGGATTTGATAAAACAGTTCATTTGCAACAGGAAATAGCTACCATTAATGACAGTAAGAGCCATGTGGAGGGGAGAGGTGATAGAAGGTCAGAAGGGGAGGCAGTAGATGATTTGTTCCGTTCATACATGAAGTTAGAGGATGCAGATGGATGCCATGCTTCCAGCTCCGAGAATAAAAATAAAGGGAGCACGGTTAGCAGCACAAAGAGAGGTGGTTATAGCAGTAAAAATGAAGGGGAGAGCGTCCTGAATGGAAATGGCACTACTATTGAGGAAATGGATCCAAGGGAAGGAATAAAAAGAAGTGCTGCTGGAGATATTGCTCCAACCAGCCGACACCTTAGGAGCCTTTCAGTAGATAGTGCTTTTGGAAGTTTGAACTTTGGAGATGAGTCCCCAAAATTACCTCCATCTGGTGGGAATCTTATAGGTCAATTCTCACCAATAAATTCAGTAAATGAGAACTTAGGTAAGTTCAGCTTGGAGTTTGGAAACGGAGAATTCAATGATGTGGAAGTTAAAAAGATTATGACAGATGAGAGACTTGCTGAGATTGCATTATCCGATCCCAAACGTGCCAAGCGGTATGAGATTCTGTTCTGCGATATAACTCTTCTCTTTGTAAAGCATCATTTGCTGGTTAAATGTTCTCATATCTTTGTACTTTCATTCCAGGATACTGGCTAATCGTCAGTCAGCTGCACGCTCCAAGGAGCGTAAGCTGCGCTACATTTCTGAGTTGGAACATAGGGTGCAGACTCTGCAGTCAGAAGCAACTACATTGTCTGCCCAACTTACCATTTTGCAGGTGCATATACTTGTAATCATGAAATTTTCTACATCTCTTTTTTCTGAACGAAGCCCTCATTTGTTGGTTTCTTTGTGTTTTTACTTCAGAAGGATTTTACTGAGCTTACAAGTCAGAATAATGAGTTAAAATTCCGCCTTAACGCAATGGAGCAGCAAGCACAGCTGAGGGATGGTATTTGCTTTTCTTCTCTTGATTCCCTTATCTATTCTGGTTATTGCAATTTTTTCCCTTTCCCCTATCTTCAGTAATACATTCTGCTTTGAGAAGTGTATTAAAAAAAATAATGTTAGGAAGGGATGATTTATTAATGAAGGAATGTGAAACAGGACCTTCGCTCTGTAATCTTCATTTGTTATCTTTTGGTGTTGATTTTTGTTGGCAGTTTCCGTGATCTTTCTTCTAAAGGTGCATCTTTGTTCGATGAAAACTGAAGTTCTGATTGAACTCATGTAGAAAGTTAAATTCATTGACCCTGTCTGGTTCTTGCTTAATACTTATACAAGTTTTCTTTAACGATCACAAAACAAATGACTCACCATGTAGATACATATTCAATTCTCTTAGAATTGATTCCTCTTGACTGGCAGGATTATTTACCTATCCTTCGGTTCACCTTGTCTTAAGCATCATATGTAGAAATGAATTTCTCTTATGTTTTCTCTTTTTTCCTCCATGGCTGTTAATTATGGGTTTTCCTTTTAAAGGGTCCAAATGCTTTAGATCCACTTCATCTATTGTAGTTTCTAGTTTAATAGAAACATTTCTTTAAAAGTTTTAGTTTTTTTCCTTTTGCCGCAGCGCTGCATGAGGCATTGACTGCAGACGTCCATCGTCTGAAGCTTGCAACTGCTGAGCTCACTGAAGATGGAGGAGCATCTGGTTGCCTGATTCAGCAGATGCCCATGAAACATCATATGCTCCAGATGCAGCATCGACAATCCAATCAACTCCAGCAATTCTCAGTTCCAACATCCAAAACGGCAACAACTGCTTCAGCTACACCTGCCTCGGCATAGTCAGCAGCAGAACAGAAGACTGGAAAGCTTTCATTTCCAGATCGGAAGGGAAAAACCTTGGGTTGTCCTTCAACGGGTTTTGTCTTGATACCGGTTTTTTGGCCTCTCCCCTTTGTTAGAACATTTGGAACGTTTCCTACAAGGTGTTATGTTTATCTTTTGTGGCTATTTGCAGTGTATTCATTTGTGTATTGTTCATTAGATCTTTTCCATTATACATAAGAAGTTCAGATAGACCTGAAACCCCTGTTTTATACCTCTGCATTATTTACATCATTATTAGGGAACTCGTGAATGTATTTCGTTGTTATCAATATTGCAAGTCTCAATTTGCTTCACTAACGTGAGAGCGTAAATTAAGAAGTCATTTAGCTTTTCCAGTTATTCTTTTGGGACATTTTTGTTATCCTTCGTGTATGTTTATAGATTGTACATTGTTTGCTTTTGTTATTATATTAAGTTTTGCAATTAGTCACATTAAATTAAGGGCCCTTTTATAAAAGTCTCAGTTTAATCATTTCAAATTTTACTCACCGTTATAATTTTTTCAAAAAATATCTAATAAGGTATTTTTCTGTTCAATTATACCTTGTAAAAAGATGTTCTGGCTTGTTAGTTTCGAGTGCACGGGTTGTTTAATAATGGATGAAAAGGATAGTTGTATAAAAAAAAAATACATTAAAGCGAACTTATTTTTATTCAAATTAAATAGATGATTTATCTGTGCATCTTATTCAAAATGAGTCATTTCTATTTGAAAAGTAAAAAAAATTAAATATATGCATCTCATTATTACATTAATTAATTTTTATTTAAAATATAATATTTAATTCTAATATACTTTGTTAGCTATTTATTTATAATTAAATTTTTTATATTTTGAATAAACATGCTATATAATTTTAAATGATTTATATTTTGAAATTAGAAACGAACTACTATCTTTATTCCATAATATAAGATGATGGTAACTGTCATTTCACCTGAATTAAGAAGCAATAAATATATGATTGTTATATTTAAAATATCTTTTATTTTTTATATTTATAATTATAATTGAAATTCTTTACATTAAATGATATATAATATCAAATAGAGGAAAGAGTGGAAATTACATAATAAATATATATTATAAATTATAAAAGTATTTATATTATAAAATAAATAAAAATGATTAAAATGATGTATATTTTAGAAGGGACGGATTAGTAATTAACTAAGGTGAAGTTTCCAAGGACGTGGACGGGTTGGATTATTATCATCAACTCAATTTAGTGACTTGACAGCCAGGTCCGAGAGGACACTCACAGTGGCAATTTTGTCATTCAACTGGTCCAAGGCGCTGACAAAGGGCAGAGAAGAGTCAGTAAAAGTTTTCAATTCGTACGATTAAAGGAGAGGCGTAATGGTTGGGCCTCAGGCCCCAGCCGCAGCGTCACAAAATCTAATTCCCTGAGATTTTGGCCTCAAACCTTCTTCGTTTCTTCTTTCTTTCCCCTTAAAATCCCCTATAAAAACAAACCCCCCAAATCTCTCCGACAATGACCATAAAAAAAATTTTTTTTTTTTTTTTAATTCCTCCTTCCCAATTACATAATAAACAATTTAATTTAATTCCAATTAAAAAAGAAGGAGGGAATTCTGAATTCGTTCATCTATTCTTTATTTAAAAATTATGAATTTTTGTAATAAAAAGGTGACATTCTCGGAAAACCCAAAAAAAGAAGAAAAAAACAATTCCAGGCTTTTGCTTTCATTTTCCTTTTTCTTTATAATTAAATAAATTAAATGACGCTAAGAACAACAACCACCACCAGGCATTCGCTACATCATAAAGCGGTTGCAATTTACGAAGTAGGGTTTCAAATATGTGTACTTATTCTCTGATCTAGGGCTTGCTTAAACCCTTACCGCCAATTCCGGTGTACTTGCCTTTGCTCCGTCGGTTTCCCTCCTTTCAATTCGGCGGTAACTGATTCATAGCGGTTGGATCCGTGGTTTTATTTACTCGGTGTTTGTGTGAGTTAGAGAGAGAGAGAGGGGCATAGACGGGGTGGAGTGAATATTGTATACAATTTTTCTCTTTGTTGGAAAAAAAAGGGTGTGTTTTTTTTTAACATTGTAGTGGCAAGAGATGGCGGAGGTGGAGAAGAAGGTGGAGGAGAACAAGGAGGAGGTTAAAGGCGGAGAGATATTGTTTTGTGGAGCAACGGCTTGGAATACTATTGGTCGGCAAATGGCTTTGGATGGGAATATAGTTTCTCCTACACGTCTTCGGCCTCTGGTTGGCATTAACATTTGCTTCATTGCCTCTGGTTGTGGTAAATGTCTCAGTTTTTTCTCCTTAACTCAAAGTACCAACCTTTTCTTTTGACATGTAACCTGTAGATAGGTCAAGTGTTGCCATTGTTCTTTATTGTGTTGAAATCAATTTGGGATAACAATTTGTGCCGTTGAGGGATTAGTCTTCTTTTTGACATCTGAAACGAAATGAAGTTCTTTTATTTAATTGCTTCTCTCTCTCTCTCTCTCTAAAGTCATATTTTTTCAGGGAATATTTTCTGTTAGTAATGCTTTTGCTCCTCATATGTGCATCTTAGCTTCTTGTCATTGTGTGGCATTGGATGTTGAGGGACGTTGCTACACGTGGGGAAGGAATGAGGTATCTTGAATTTCTAATAGAACTAGAAGCTCCTCATATAGCAACAGCAACTTTTATTTAGACAAGTGTATATTCTTATCCGTGCAGAAGGGACAGCTTGGTCATGGAGATAAAATTCAACGGGATCGGCCCACTGTTGTTTCAGGACTGTCAGGGTAAGTGTCTTTCTCAGTCGCTCACAACCACTAGCGTAGGGTTCTGTGTCTTTTATTTGCTTCGAGCTTTTTGAAATAAACGAATTGCTGCCAAGTTCAGTATATAATCTGGTTTTTGCACTCAGTAATCCTGGTTTGTTTTCCCTTTACAACCTTCATTACAATGTATAGTTTGTTCTAGGGATGAAGCAACTAACTCTCATATAATTGGCTGTGGTTTTAAGGTCACTTGGGAACTGGGAGCCTGAAGGGGAAGTAGGACTAGCTCATCCCTTATTGGCATTTCTGACTTCTTTAACATCTTTCAAAATGTCTACTTCCAGTTTCCTTCAGCTTTCTCAATACTTTTCCTTTCAGACATAAAGTTATTAATGCGGGTACTGGAAAGAGCCACACAGTTGTAGTAACTGAAGATGGTGCATCTTTTTCTTTTGGCTGGAACAAACACGGACAGTTGGGTTCTGGTTCAGTTAAAAATGGTATGCCTCTCTCCCTATACTGCAATTGATTACTTCTGATGTGCGTAATCAAATTGATTTTTGTTTCCTTATGAAAAGACATTCTATAGTTGGAAAAATATAATCTTGAAGGTTATATAGAACTTGTAGCAACCTGGTTTAACCTCTTGACCTTTTGCAATTAAGATGGAAATGTTCATGGAAGGCCTTCTTCTTTTTTCCTCTTTTTCCCAGTGAACAAATTTTGATGTTTTTTTATATTATTCTTCTATATGGTAATGGTTTATGCATTTGCATTGCTTACAAATTATATTTGATTTCAATCTCTCTTTTGCAATTGCTGCAGAAATTGAATCATCGCCTGTTCGCTGTATGGTGTCTGAAGTTGTCAAAACTACATGTGGGGCTGATTTCACAGCGTGGTTAACATCTGCTCAAGGAGCATCTATATTGTATGGTTTGTGCAGTTGGTCTCTTTTTACTTCACTGTTGAAAGAAAAATATTGTATAACTTTTCAGCTTTCATGTATTTGCATAGAAATTCACTATGCTGTGTACTTCTTTATCTAGAACTGCTGGTCTCCCACAATATGGTCAGCTTGGTCATGGCACTGATAATGAGGTACAGTTGAAAATTTCACTTAATGCTGATTTCATGTATGATCAATGATCAAATTGATATATGAACATGGTCGAAAGAGTCTTTATATTTTGTCTTCTCATGTTTTTTACAGATTTCTTTGGTTGGTTATACACTGTCTTTTTTTCTGTGTTTTTACAATCTGCAACTGTTCTTCATTTCCCAAAGCCTGTGTAGTGCTCTATAAGTACGTTGCTTTGGATATTGAGCCCTGTAAATGCTATGGATAATTTCCCAGGTGTATTATTGTTGCCTTCATGCATCTTAGATATGCATATAACATGGTTACTACCACCTGATATTAATCACATACAAGCACAAGTGCTACTCGAGTTATTTATTTCTACTTTATCTGGTTTTGTATTCTTGTATCATTAGTTCTTTTGCGGCAATTCCATGAATTTTTTGCTTGAAACATTTTCTTTTCTCAGTACAATAGTAAGGATAGCTCAGTGAAGCTTGTTTATGAAGCTCAACCCCGGCCTAGAGCAATAGCTTCTCTCGCTGGAGAAACTATAGTTAAAGTTGCCTGTGGTGCAAATCATACAGGTCCATGATATTTCTGCTTAATCTCTTTTTTGGGCTTATTCTATCCGTATGTTTTCATTAGTGTTAATATGAGTTTCTCCTCAAAAATTACAGTGGCAGTGGATTCAAGTGGTTATGTTTACACGTAAGTTCTATTGTCTTTTATCATTATTCGATTTCATCATTCATTACTTACCATACATATGAGATTTGACTTTTTCTAACTAAATATATTTGTTTCCTTCGAATGTTTATAGGTGGGGCTTTGGTGGTCATGGGAGGTATGTATTCTCTATATAAGATTGCTTTACATGTCTAGTATCAGTCTACTTATTGCTCCATTTATATATTTGAGTATCTCGAGTTTGTTCTTCTAGCGGCCGTCTTAAACTACATGCTCCTTCATGTTGCCTTTAATTTCTTTTGTTTTTTTGTTTAAATCAGACTTGGACATAGAGAGCAGAAGGATGAGTGGAGTCCACGACGAGTTGATGTTTTCACTAGGCATAATACATTGCCTCCTGAAGCTGTTGTTTCAGCAGGTTATTCTAATTCGGCATGTACTGCTGGTAGGATTAACCACTCCTCTTTTCCCCCCCTTCTATTTGGCATTATAATATTTTCCTAATGAATTATTGTTGTTTCCTAGTACATTATCATGACAAGAATTTCCTGTAGATAAGTTAGTTGGAAATGTTTAAATAAGGTCTTTTTAGGGATATTTGATTTTGTAATTATGTTTATAGGTTCAAGAATGTGCATTCGTGTTGTGACTAGCAAGGTTCTTTCTAAACTTGGTTGTGCTGATTGCATTCATATGATTCCTGAGTTTATGCTTAACTGTGTATAAGGGATTATTAACTTCACCCACATATTTTACCAGCTGCATTGAGATGATACTTTGCTGTACCTATCTGGAAAAATTAAAATGCTTCAAGTAGCTTAGTTCATGTAATTCCTCTGGAAACTGAACAGAAGTAATAAGCTTTGTTGAGGGCAACTGTTATCTATTATACTATTTTGTGGTAACAGTTAGTCCCTTCATTAACATGTACTTTATACGGCATTCCAGGAGGAGGACAGCTGTACATGTGGGGTAAGCTAAAGGCCAATGGAGATGATTGGATGTATCCTAAACCGCTCATGGATCTGAGGTTTGGTCTATTGCCTTGTGGGTTTACTCATGACTTTTATATAGTACTTGTTGTCTAGTTGTGTATGCAGAACAAGCATAATGACTTCTTTATCTTGACATTTGGACAAAGTTTCTGATAGGTCTTATTTGCCTTCCCCTCTAACAACACCTTGACTCAAACTGCATGAAATGACCCACAAAGTGGAGTGGAAACAATGAAATCAAAAAAATTACAGAAATTAGTTCTACCATCTTGATTTTCCTGTATTGTCTTAAGGGGGAATCCTGAATGAGATGTAATTGGTTGTTTGACCCTGTCTATTCTACATACACGGATTAATTGTACCGCTTAATTCTTGTTCATGTCAAGCGGGTTCTTGTAAATATGGACATGTTTGGCAAACATTATTAGACACACTGAATGACGGTAACTTCTGTATATATTTTATAGTGGCTGGAACCTGCGTTGCATGGATTCAGGTTATACACACCACTTTGTCGGTGCTGATTCCTCTTGTATCAGTTGGGGACATGCTAAATCTGGGGAGTTAGGATATGGACCTAAAGGGCAAAAGTAGGTTAATCTACTGATCATCATTTATTTCTGTTTTTCTACGAGTCCTACGTTTTATTATTTCCTTTTTTCCCCCATTTGCAGATCCTCTGCAGTTCCTAAGAAAGTAGACATTCTTGAGGGGATGCATGTCATCGGGTTGGTATTGCACATGGATATTTGCTTGTTACCATAGAATTATCTGTAGAAACCTACTTACTTGATTTTCTTTCCCCAACTTTAGTGTTGCTTGTGGATATGCTCATTCCATGGTAGTAGTTGATAGAACAAATGTGGGTGATCGACTTGATCAGGTAAATGTTATTGACACATTTTTCTGACAGGTGAGAAGGTTGAGGGATTGGGAAAAAGATGATGGGAATGTATATAGGCAATATGTAAAAGTTCATATATTCAAGCTGGACTTTATGTAGTATTGCCTAGAATACGGCTATGTACATGCACATGGGATCTAATCAGTTTCATTTGACTTCGCAGCTTGATGTATATGACGGCAAAGCTACTGAGGAAGGTATGGGTTGATTCTGAGGACCAAGAATTGCATACACTACAAGCATAGCCTTAGAATGAGATCCATGTGTTAAATGTTGTCAATTAGAATGTGAACTTTTAGAAGTCTGGAATTGTCTGAGATTGATGCTAATGTTAAATTTCTTCCTTACAGTTGTTGCGAGTGAAGAACCACAAAGCAACACATCGGGTTCTAAAAAACCCATGAAAAAAGGTCCCCAAAACTCTAAGAAAAGGAAGACCACAAAAGATTCATCCGAGTCTGAAGATGAAGAGGAAGATAGTGATGATGACACTGATGACTCTGAGGGACAATTGAATGGCCAAGCAGTGGGCAAAAGCAATGGTAAAGGGCGTGGCAAGAAAACTGGAAAATCACCAACTGATAGAAAAGGAAGTGCAGGTGTGCGAGGCCGTTCCACTTCGGCAAAGAAAAGTTCACACAGCACACCAGTGAAGTCATCAGGGAAAAGAGGGAGACCCCGAAAGACATGAGCCACTAGAGTTTCCTGCAAAAATGAGGAAACTTTGTGGTCCAATGGTGATGTACTTAAATCTTTGTCAAATGAGGAACAAAGAAAGTAAAGAAAAATCTTGTATCCCATTCTTTGTCTGTTCATTTTTTCTCTCACTTGAAATGATACTGCAACTGGTAGTTTTATGATAACAGAACTCTTAGTCAATAGCCATGATTATTTAACATGAAGTTCTGATGCTTGCTTGTGTCTTACCTGAACTCCATGATTCACTCCCTCCCTCCCTCCCTCCCTTTAATGTATAAGATTTTCCTTCTGGCGGCTGCTGTTCCTTTATCCCAAGCTTCTTGAAGTATAAGTTAGGCATGAAGTCTTCAAATTATTGGTTCAACATCATGGTTTGGTCTTACTTCCCAACCATCAATTTTCAAGCAAAGTAAAAATATGCATCAATCTTGGCTATTAAAGGTAAGGTGGGAACTCTGAAAGATTTTATATCCTTGCAATGCACGTTGAACTTGATGCTATAATCCCTCCCTTCCCTGGTATCAGATGCTTCTTCTTAGATCGGGGCACTGCCCTGCCCCTTCTTTTTGCTTCTGAAGTCAAATTTTGGAAAGCTGCAAGCTTGCGGAGCTGTAGTGTGTGGTGTGACCCTAAATACCAACAAAGAATATTGCAAAAATCAGGGGCAGCTTTTGTTTGTCTATTATTAAAAGTTGAGGAGGTCCCCTATGTTTTCTTGTAATCACTAGAATTATGCAAATTCACCTGTCCAAGGAACCACTGATTGAGAGAGTGCAATTAGGAAAAATAAAAGGTGTCTTTGATATTTCCAAGTGCAACAAATTAATTTGTCTGTAATAATGGGTATGTTTTCTCTTAGTATATATATGTCTGATCCGATAATATTTGTTACTTGAAGCCATTCGATACCCATGAATCACTTTACCAACTGGATAAATATATTGGTCGGATTATATAACAATTGTTGCTGACTTGAAGCCATCAATTACCCATGAGTCATTTTACCAATTTGGCAAATATATTGGTCGGATCCGATAACATATATTGCTACTTTTGACACTTGAAGCCATCACATATGAGTCACTTTACCAGGGCAAATCAATTTGTCAAATGCTTTCATTTTCAAATACGCTCAATTGGATTCTTGGTTGAAGTTTGAACTGCATCTTTATCAAGTATATTCAGATTGAACCAGCCCTTGCTCTTGAATTGAGTTGCTGCAA
>JAOXNR010000030.1:1576621-1629605 GCA_028571225.1 Parsonsia alboflavescens
GGGGAGAGAGGGGAGGTGAAACACTTGATTGAAGGGCTTGGCATTTTGTAATGATTGGAGGTTTCTCCATGTGACAAAAGGCTCCACCAACACCACTACCCCTTCAAAATTTAAGCTTCAATCTTGAAATTGACCTGTTGTTGTACCTAATTGCCATACTTATTTCTCCACCTGCAAGTAACAATCCTTACAATGCCTCTCTCCTCTTCTCTGCTGCACTTTTCACCTTTGAAATTTCTTGTCCCAGGCAAGAAACTCTTCACCTATTTGAGCATAACAAGCAATGTAAGTCTGTATTCACAGTTTGATAGAAAGAAGTCAGAACAAGCAAAGCAAAGGCATTTAAGTGAACCCAAAAAAAAAAAAACTGTTGAATTTCATTAATTTATCAAAATCTGCATCAATTTAAACTCGAGTTTCTCCCACGGATTAAAAAATTTAATACTTTAATCTCAATTTTGTGCATCAACTAGAAATAAGTTAGAAAGAAATCCGGAATTATTATAAATACCCTATTTGTTAATCGGTTGTTCTTTCTCTAAAGAATGACAGAAAGTTAGGATTTCAGACATTATTTATTTCTTCTTCTATTATTATTATGTGAAATTTTTCATAACATTTTCCCAACAATTAGTATCAGGTACAATTAAATTAAGTGTAACAACCACACACTTGAGATAATTCAAACCAAACAGTAATTGGCCTCTCTACCCTCATATCTCTTAATTAAAGATAATTCAACATTTTTTTTTTTTTGCCTCAAGAAATTTCCCGAAACCTAACCAATCACAATCCAACATCACTGGATCTCCTTAATGGGTTGTGGTAATCAATGAGAGCTGGATATAGCAGAGGGTGCTTGCATTGAAGGGAAACAAGAAGAAAATAATGATGATGATTTTGGCCTGTGATCAAAGAGGGGAGACCAGACAACTAAATCCAACCCAAAGAAAAAAAAAATATTTTCATTAAACAAAACAAAGAAGTATTCCCCATCGGAATTGAATGTATATATTTTTATTTTGAGTTATTCAGAAATAAATATCTCATTTTTTAAATTAGTTAAATTTTTTTTAAGGAATCTGTACCATTAAGGGTAAAACGAATTAAATCGACTAATTTTCTTAAAATTTATATAATGTAAAAAATGACATTCAATTTCAAATCGGGGAGCGAGTATTAAGTTCTTTTGATCGATGAAGACGACACTGAAAGTTCACCACCTTGGAAAACAAACAACAAACATATTAAATTGTGTTTGTTGCTAAGTTGGCCATCAACCACATGATGGCACAGAGTTACCCCTTTTGTGACTAACACTTCCTCGTAATGTATTCCATCCCTGTCGCCCTTTTGTTTATTTATTCTTTTATTATTATTATTATTGGGAAAATTCACATTTGTCCTTTGGAAACCATGTACTAGCTTTGGGAAATCGACACTTCCTCTTGCCGGGTTGTTTTCGGATTCCCTCGATGGCTATGCTCCGTTTGAATACATTCTACTACGACTACCTTCGTCCAAGACTATGACAATACCAAATCATAAGTCAATTTTCACGAATATTAAGAATATTTAAATAATGTTCTTTCCATTCTTAATTATATATCGTTTGTATTCATTTTATTAATATTAAAATAATATATATATTTTTAAATATCCCTGTTAGGAAAACCATTAGGAATGAAAGGGGAAAAAAATGTATTATGAAAAGAGAGTGAGAAAGCAGAGGTAATAAAGGAATAAAATATTTATTAAATTATCGTAAATAATTTATAATAATGAACAAAAAAGCATAAGGTTAAACGACATATAAGTTAGGGACGGAGAATGTAAAATTTGGATATATTTATATTTTTTTTAAAAAAAATTTTGTTCTTTTATTCATTCATTGATTTTGAAGAAAGAAAATTGGGATTATCGGCAATATGAACAATCAAATTTTAAAGATATTTTACATATAATAAAAATTATATTTTGAGATAGAAATTATTGAACGAACATGATTAATTCATCGGTATTATCCTCATTTCTTGATTGATTTAATCGTTTTTGTTTTATGCTTGCTTTTTCAAGGACTATCTTCTTTTGGTATTTTGTGTAAGAAAAGGAATATTGTCGCATTATGATGTTTTTAATATTCTTCTTTTTTAGGATATAAATTGACAAGTGACAATTTCCGATATTAGAGGGGAAAAAAACTTTGGTGGGACCATTTTCTCCTTTCAGAAAGATAATATTTCAACTCCAAATATAATAAAACTAAAGATTTTATGATCAAACGATAATTGTTTGATTAAACTATTAACTTTGATTTTCATATTTACATAATTATATAAATATATATATATATATATATATATATATATATATATATATTAATGGTAATACTATAAGAGTACATAGTTAAATTTCTAAAGATTAAAATTAATGGTTAATATCCATTTTTTTTTAAAAAAAAAAATCAATCACAAAATTATTTTTTTAAATAGATTTTATATATTATACTATACAAGGATAAACTAAACACTTAATCAAATTTATTATTTTTTTAAATAAATAATAATAATTAATTATTAACTTTGATTGTTAAAATTTTAACAATACTCTATATTATTTTCGTATATAATTGTTGCAATCAATTTTTCCATATAAAAAAAAAAAGGTACTATCTCATCAGAGTGCCTTTTATTTGTTCAAAAAATGTAAGTTACTCTCTTCGTGAGTATTTATAATTCACTTATGGATATGATCATTTTGTCAAAATTAATATAATCTTTTTTTTCTTCATAAAATACTTTTATTTATGATTATAATCAAACTAGCTACGATAAGAAAGGAACAAAGAGAAAAATACAGTGACAATATACTAAAAAATTTTAAAAATATCTAATAAACAAATAATAATAGCTTATATTCCCTTCATTTTAAATTAAGTATCTCACTTTGACTTATACATATTTTAATAAAAAAAAAACCTGACTTAATTTATTAATTGCATTGTCAATTTTTCTAATAAATTTTTTATTGATTTAATAAATAAAGTATTAAATTCCAGATAAATAAATTCAAGTAACTTAATGTCCTCTTATCACCAAGAAGGTGCTCCCAAGAAGATGCAGACTGAATATTTCGTAGTTATTGGAGTATAATATAACGTTGTTTTGTAAAGGAAGTGTGATCCCAAACACTAGTGTATGTCGGGCCATATTTATAAAATGTCGTTGCTTCGATGGAGTGACGATTCGAAAGGATTCGTTTTCTCTCCTTATGGGGGCCCACTGAAGGCTATAATGGCGGCCCTGGTTCCGGCTCCAGCAGATCTCACATGGCAGTTGAGCAAGTGAGCTAACGTGTCCCTTATCCACACCTGACACGTGTCTGTACCGACAAAATAGCTGTCATGAATTGGTGATACCTTGTTCGGTACCATTACTAAAACATTACTCGCCACCGTATGAACGATAAATGTTCGGTGAGGATGGGAATAGACCAGCTGGTCTGGCTCCGCCTGTTCAAATATTTTAGGCCGATTTAATATAAAAGGTTAGGTCGGGTCTTGTGATTGGTCTGTTAAATTTGTCAGGTGAATCTGCGAACTATCTTATTTATTTATTTATCATTTTTTAAAATATTTTTAAAATCTATAAATTTATATATTTTAACTTTTAAAATTGAACGTATGACATATAATTATATTGAGATAAAATTTTTCAACCTATTACTATTACCTAGCATATATATTTTATATAATTAGGTGTTCGCTTGATTAAATAAGAAATGAAAAGGTATTTTTGCATTGTTAAAATAATATTTTTCCTAATTACTTATTAAATTATATAACGATTTAATAACTTATTTGATTTTCTTGTTGAAAGTGTTTGTATAGGTAAAATAAATTAAGTTTAGTATTTAATTCTTTACAAAATTAATTAGTAGTTAATAACAACATTTATATTTAATCTAAATTACTTGTGATTATAATTTAAATTGTTGTGACTGTTGCTATATGGTGATATTAGTTAAATTATCTTGTATTTAATAACATATTTTAAATAAGTTATATTGAGTTATTATAAGTTATATTAGTTTTTTTTTCTTACATAAAATATGCTAATATTTATATATTTTATGTTACTCTCTTGATTCGAAATTGAATGTTATATTTTGGTTTGATTAAAAATTAGAAGTATATTATTTGATTTCCAAGTAAGTTACTAACTTATTATTCTCATTAATGTAATTCGTTATGAAACTCTTGAGCAAATGGATATAAATATTTAAATTTTAATGGACTTTATACTCAAGATTTATATATTCAAAATTGAACAATTAAAAAATATATTGAAATTAATTAATTCTTTCTAAATACAGACTTTATAAACAGGTCTCAAAATTAACCTTTAATGGGCCACGGGCTAGACTCATATTAAGTGCTTGTTTAACGGGCTACCCGGTTTCCATCCCTATTGTTCGGTTTGTGCTATACATAAATAATAACTCATTCTATATTAAGATTACGTATTATTCTCAAGTACTTGTAAATTAATACTTCGTCCAATATCTGAATTAAAATTTTTTTATTTATAATATAAAAGGTCTTATGATGAAATAATTATGTCTTTAAAATAAAATTATTTTAAATTGAATAAGACGAGTTAATGTATGTCTACATATGATTACTTATATGATTCCAACACACTTCATTATTTTTATCTACATTCATATTTTTGAATATCGTTATTTCTATTTTGAAATATTTAAATTCTTGCTTTTTAAAATTAAATAGATCTTAAATTTTAAACTCTACTAACATTTTATATTAACTAATTTTAAAGTCTCATCATTAATTAATTATTAATTACATTAATAAGAAAGATACGGAGTTATCAAAATCAATTAAAGTCCTTAATTTTTGTATTAATTCAAATCTCTCAAATCTTTATTCCACGCATGTGTTGCCTCACATATTAGACCAATGAAAATTTTACAATATATACATATACCTAAAGTATTTCTATATTTAATTTATCTTTTTAGAATTTAATCTATAAAATATATTTTTAAAGGATAATTAAAAGATTAACATTTTATTATTATTAGTGTAATAAATAATGTAATACAACTCGGGTAAGAAAATATCTGAAATTATTCAAAATAAAACAAAACATTCAAAGAAATATATATTAATAGTTTTTATTTAAGATCTTATTTGTTGTAAATTATACCATCTCTCTACAAAATAAGAGTTCATTGATCTTTATTTCTATTGTCTTTCTTTTATCATCAACATAGCTTACTACATTAACAAATTTTTTATTTTTCAATTTCAGCATTCTAATAATAAAATTTAATTATATTTATCACATCTTATTTTGCTAATTATTATTATAAATAAATATGACGGTTGTCAGCTGTAAAAACTAAAATGTTTTGAGAGGTTAACCGGCGCGCCGTGGTCCTGGGGCTGGGGGATTAGCACGTTGCTTCGATGCCCCTTGCTGACATGGTGGGATGTCTCCTGTCTCCCTCACAGCGGTTCAAAATTATTGTTCCTAAAATATCCTCCTCAAATGGGTTCCCTTGCCTGTCTGTCCTCCATTCTCATGATTCCTATACCCCTCTCACATGAGTGGTCCACCACCGCCCCCACAACCGCTTCTCCTCTATCATTTCTCTTTCCATTCTCTCTTCTAATTTTCACAATAATTTTCTTATTACTAATTCTATTTTCAGAAATATTTAAATTAAAATGAAAATTTTCGTTTCAAGAATATTAAAAAAATTAATTTAAATGATATAATATTATTAAAATTATGTTAAACCAAAATCTTTGATTAAACATAGTCTAATTCAACATAAAACATATAGTTCAATATGAAAAAAGTATTATATATATTTTTCTTTTTGAAATTAAATATTAACTATGATGGAGAATCTAGTCATGAGATAATTAATTAATTTCAAAAGTTGAACGAATTTTTAAGAGAATCAAACATTTAAATACATCTTTAATTAGCATTTCTTTGCAACCTTTTGTTAATTAAAAATGATAACATGAATGATGATGATGATTGTAATCAATGAATAAATTAGATTGGACTTTCTTTAGTTAATATCATTTTATGAGATTTTATTCATGAGCTAGTGATGATTGTGAATAAATCACTCATAACATCTTCATAATGAAGATTGAACATTTAGATTTATTGCCTTTCTAAGTTTAAACTTAGTTTAACTAAACACTAGTACAACCTTTTGCATTATCTCTTGTGCCTTTAAACTCCAACTAAGCCAACAAATACTAAGAATTTGAGGACATCGAAGCTTATGGCTTAGATATGGTTTCTATCTTGTCTAGTTATGATGTACAAGAGTTTGAAGAATTGACAATCATTGCCCTTTTATTCATTATTATTAAGCAAAACCATAAAAATATATATATATATATATATATTTTTTATTTTTAAAAATAAAGGTAATATATTCCATTAATTGTCCTTTTTTATTGCTTTGATAATTTCCCTTTACTAATTGCCATTGACTAGAGTATATTGAAGGAAAAAAGAAAAGAAAAGGAAAAGACAGAGGAGGAAAAGTTGGACCCTGCCAGAGCAGATTAGTGGTTGAATTTTTCATCATAAATCCTCTTTATATATATATATATATATATTTATTTATTTATAAGGAGAGAGAGTTCATATATTTATACTCTCTTAATTAATAATTATTTTTTATACTCTCTTAGTTTGAAATTGAACCTCATTTTTCATTTTAAATTTATTTTTATAATTTAAATCTATGATTAAAGAATATTTGATAAATTAAAATTATAGTGAAAAAATGATGAATTTATATTCTACCATTTGTTTTTTCTTCTAATAATGTCGAAATATTGGATGGTTTAGAATAAAGTAAAGGGATTAGCAACTAACAACCAATTATGACAAGTTTTCTTTTCTTCGCCGATCGGATAGCTTACACTCATAGTCTCATAGGGGTCGTTTATTTATTCTCTCTCTCCATCCTCAACGGATAAGTAGAGAGAGACAGAGATCGAAGGGAGAGAAGAATAAAATGGAGCGGACTCGAAACGAAAAACTGAGCTAAATTTCAGGAGTGTGTTGAGGTCCGTGTTCTCAAAATTCCCCCCTCACACACACTCTTCCCCTGCCTATCACACGCACACTGGCACATCCTCGGTGCATCTTTCGGTACAATTTCCAACAAGAAAAACCAGTGACAGAGGTTTGGGGAGAGAGCTCGCGGTAGAGTCACGAAACGGAGAAGAGAAGAATCGATCTCCAGAATGGGGAGACCTAGCGCAGCTTCCTGCTTCAAGATCATCAGTTGCGGTAGCAGCGATTCCGTTGACAGAGACGATCTCCAAGCTCCCGAGGTATATATTATACCATTATGTAAACGAGGAACGCCTGGAAATGTATCATTGAATGAGAGTTTTTTTTTTCCCCGTTTCATCGGTGATTTTGTTTGGATGTTTAATTCTGAAACTTTCCGGCTATCTGATCAGGTAATATCTGGATTTTAATTGTTCTCGTTTTGTTTTTTCCTCAACGACAAAGGAAATGAGGATCTTCTATCTTTGCTTTAGAAAAGAAAGTAAGCATTTCCGATATTTTCGTGGAGAAGATGGAGATGTATCGAGGAATTATTTTAATCACGTGGTTTGCTTAGGCTTGCGCTAGTTAATATCAGAAATTAAGTCAAATTTTTAAGAATTTTTTGTGTTGGTGTTTGTTCAATGGGTTTAGGAAAATTGTTAGCTATTTGAGACAGATCTGTGACCTTGGTATGAGCTTAAGAAGATCAAATTCGGTGATACCTTTGTAGTTTGTTTTCATTACCTTTCCTCTAATCCCGGTATTTGTATTCTCCACTGTTATAGTTCTCACAATTTGCTTCTGGGAGCTTTATTATCGTTTTGCAGCATTTCATATGTCCGTTTCTTTAGCTGGTATTAACTCTGTTCCGGGTTCTTCCGTGTTCTGAAATTATCTTAGCATTGAATCCATTTCTCAACGGAGGGTAATTGATAGGAAACTGGATGAATTTTTTCATAGCATGGATAGATGAAAAAAGAACATACCAGCATTTACGATCATGACATGTTTTCTAGCATTCGAGTGTCCTTTTATCATTTTTGTTCCATACTCTTGTTAATATTCCAATCAAGTTTTACAACCTAAAAGTCATTGAGTGATTTTGGAGTATACATCGATTTCAAAACTATGTTGAAGAGTAGGATAACACAGTCAGATGTGTTTTTTCAATTAGGATCATGTCTGATGAGATCAAGCAAGAAATGCATTTTTTCTCAATTCACTTTTTGTTTTTGTAATTGTTCAAGAAGATTTCATCTCTTGCTGCAAATTTTTTGTCAATTTTGTTTGTTTCTCTTCATGAAATTTTGGCATTGAAACTGCAGTTTTTCGTCTAAATTATAACTATGGTGTTTCCTCTTCTTTGCTAAGATTCTTAAGGAGGCCTCATGACTATGTTTGCATTTCTAAGTTATTAATTCTTTCCTTCCTGCTTGTTGTGATCAAAGAGACTTCTTGGTAGCATAATATGTGAAGTAGTACTCTTCTTTACTTCGAAAGATGAATAATTAATACTTGAACTACTGAAAGGGGGCTTCAGATAAAGCTGTAATGTTCCGATTGTAGTGCACAAGGTTAAATGAATTGTCTATTGTTAGATATGCAAGCCAAATCAGAAGTTAATACTTTGTGCTAGATACTTTTTTTTGGTATTAAACGATTACTTGTTTGTACAATGAGGTCTTTGGTTGTTTATCGTTGGAAATTGGTTGGTTCTTGTACACCTTGCATCTTGTTTTGTCATTTATCAGTTTCATAATAATAGATGGAGTTGGTGGATTTGAATTATGGACAAAAGCTTTAAGTAAAGCGGTTTCTCTCCAGTAACTGCTGAGGAGCCACGTGAAATTCCTGGGTACGACAGATTTTTTGTCATATTATAAACAAAAAATTATTAGGACTTGTGTGCTAGATGCAGTATCTTCAACAAGGTCCCAGCATTGAATATCCAAAGCTTATTTGCCATCAGTAACATGTGTAAACTTGGGTGTGGCTAATTTGTCTTGCATATTTTCATGGTCTGTATGACCTGCAACCAAATAGGTTCTACGATTAAGGTGTTTTTCATCATTGAGAACGTTCTACTAGGATCATACTCTCATTTTTAATGCATTTAAACTGTATAAGATAGATGGCTAATATTTCATCTTCCTTTTCCTTTTTTCATTCTCCTCCTATTTTCAGTGCTCCCATTTATTTTCCTTCCATATAATTTCCACCACGACAACCAGCACAATCTTTCTATCTCATTCTTGTGCTTAACTATTTTTTACGTTTTTAAGATTAAGGTTTCAAGTGATAAACGTGGATGGAGTTTCCGGAAGAGATCTGCAAGACATCGGGTACTGAGTAATTTTGTTACTTCAGAAACAACTGCTGCCAATAAGGCCAGTACAGATATGGCTACTGTCAGTTTCCAAACCCAGCCCAGCTCCACAGTTGCAGAAAAAGCTTCTGACGTTCAGTGTACAGAGGAGAAAATCCAGTTATCTACTCCAGTGGACTCAAAAGTGCCCGAGCCACCAGTTCCTGTACCAGAAGATGTCACGGCTGATGTCACTCTGGATGAATCACTAGTAATTATTATCCAGGCTGCTATTAGGGGATTTCTGGTGAGTATGTTTTACTATATGGCATACTTATCAAAACATTAAATACTATTATTATCCCCTAACCTTGTTTATGCATGTAATCAGGCTCAAAGAATGCTATTGAAACATAAGAACATAATTAAATTGCAAGCTGCTGTGCGTGGACATATAGTTCGCAGACATGCCATAGGAAGCCTTCGTTGTGTGCAAGCCATTGTCAAAATGCAGGCTCTTGTTCGACAACGCCGTGCTCGTTTACTCGTAGCAGAGTCAAGGACTGAGAAAGAAGGAAACCTGGATAGAAAGCATGGAAAAGAAAATCAGGGCTACATGAACTTGGTAAGTTACTACTTCTGTTGCACAAGTGTCTTTTTTCTCATTAGGGGGTGGTGGTAGGTGCGTGGGGCGTTTCATAGCTGGAAATTTGTATTTTGCTTGTTTTGTCTTGATTTTGTATTCAATACTACATGGTAAAAGATAGCACAAATTTAAATCCAGAATCAAAGGTTTTTTTATTATGTTACTAGTAGTGCCAAGGATGATATGATTACCTAGAAAACCCAACTTTTAGTGGTTTGAAAATTTTTGCTGGGGCTAGGGGATTCCTGAGGGCCCCAGTTGCCAATCCTCATAAACACCATAGACAACATGCGGAAAAGTAAAGAGAAGTAAGAAATAAAGTGTCATGGCAATGGGATTAATTATGAGTACTCTATATCAATGGGTTTTTTAGCACTCATATTCATATTTAATGTTTCTTATTTTCTTTCAGGGGAAAGATAATTCAGAGAACAAGCCTCATGTCAGATATACTTCAATTGAGAACCTGTTGAGCAATAGATTTGCTCGTCAGGTAAAGTAAATCATTTTCTATTTTGTTTTGTTTGCTTTCAGCTGTAGGTTATCTGGCCACATGCACAAATTTGTTTGATCTTCTAGTATCTTGACTTTATGTCTTTTTTTATAAGCTTCTGGAATCAGAACAAAGAACCAAAACCATGAATATCAAGTGTGATCCCTCAAAATCAGACTCTGCCTGGAAATGGTTGGAAAGATGGATGTCTGTTTCATCTGTGGGAAATCAACAGTCACCACAACTTGAAGACACTTCAGGGCACCAGGAGGAGAAAAGGCTGGAGAAGTTTGATTTCCATTTGGAAAATGAAATCTTGTCCCAGAAAAATCATGAATCAAGAGAGATCAAGTCTACTGCTGAAGAATCAGCAGCGCCTTCTGAAGGTGATGAAAATGTCATTACTTATGATGTGGACAGCTCTGATTCTGATGCAGGCCATCTGACCTTATCTTCGGACAGTGCGAAGCCTTGTCAGAAAAATGGTGAAGCAAAGTCAGGAGATGATAATTTAGATTCTCTTCCTGGTCAGGCTAGAGAATCAGATATGGTTTCTAAGATTGAGACTGATTTGTTCATAGATCAGTCCGAAGTGGAAAGTAAACAGCATACAAATCACGTTAAGAGGGCTGCTCCTGATGAGTTTGAATCTGATAGAAAGAAAAGTTTGTTTGGATCAAGAAAGGCAAGTAATCCTGCATTTATTGCTGCCCAGTCAAAATTTGAAGAACTGTCTACATCAGCTACTTCAGCAAGATCATCCAATCAAGATACTGGTATGGGTTCTTCTAATGATGCAGTTTCTCTGACAAGGGAAATTGTCCCAGCTGAAAATTCTTTGCCCCACACAACTGGTGTTGAACTTGGTGGCTCTGAATGTGGCACTGAGCTTTCTATTTCTTCCACACTTGATTCTCCAGATAGGCCTGAGATTGGTGTAGTTAACGATGTTAAGGAAACTAATAATAATGTTGAAGAGGGAACTAACAATTCCAATAGCAGTCACTTAAACTTAGCTGGCAATGCAGAGGTTGAATCCCGAGTCCCAGAGAGAGACCTATCCTACTCCGACTCAGTTGAGCAAGAAAAACATGACACCACCACCGGTATTGAGTTTGGGAATGATAGTTCCACAAAGTTGCAAGAATCTAATTCATCCCAGACAGCCCAGAAACCAGATGTCACTGAGACTGACTTGCAGATACCACTGGAATCTGAGATAAACTACCAGGTAAGCAAGTCATCACCCGAAGCATCTCCAAGAAGCCATGTTACTGTTCCAGAATCTAAGGAAACACCTTCTAGTCAAGTATCAATGAAGACGAAGAAAACCAGTGGTGGTAAAAGTGGATCTAGCAATAAGTGCAGGTCTGAATCCTCTGGCAAAGAGTACCCTTCAGATGCTGTTCACAATTCTGGTGCAAGAAATAGTTCAGAGCAGTTGCCAAAAGATCCTAAAACTGGGAAGAGACGCAACTCATTTGGCTCGACTAGAACTGATCACGGTGATCATGAACCGAGAGATGGTAGTAGTAGTACTCTTCCTAGTTATATGCAAGCAACAGAATCAGCAAGAGCAAAAGCTCTTGCAAATAGTTCCCCAAGATCAAGTCCTGATGTGCAAGATAAAGACTTCTACATCAAGAAAAGGCACTCTTTACCAGGCACAGGTGCAAATGCAAGGCAGGGATCCCCTCGTGTTCAGCAGTCTGCTTCTCAGGCACAGCAGGGTGCAAAGGGAAATGGGATTCATTCTCCTCAAGGTAATTATCAATAGAAGTTTTGCAGAAGCGGCATGCATTAGTTTGTCCTTGAATGGCATTCCTGTGTTACACTTAAAAGGCTGAATAACTTTATTTTCATGTCTCAACAAATTAGAGTGAAATTATTACCAAAACCAAATAAAGGGCAGGGGAAAACGGTTTTGTTATCTCCGCTGACATCACTATCATTATTATTATTATTAATTTTTTTGCTTGATTCTTACTTTGAGATTTGACTTGTTCCAGAGAGAAAGTGGAGAAGATGATCCAAATGCTTTAAATGTCTCTGGATTTAGAGTTGATTGGCCAAATTTATCGATTGAATGGGCACCTACTCATGGTTCCTTACATTTGCCCTTAATGCAACATTTGGAAGCGAGATGCTGGAGTTCTTCTACTTAACCATGGGAGAGATGTGAAGATATAGAGATATTTGCTGTAAATTAATATACTTTTTTTTTCACCTTGTTTTTTTTCCCCCTCTTCATTTGCTTTCTGCTCTGTCATGATATTTAGTGGAGTTTTTCTTCTGGAGGATTGCCTGTACGATTTGGTACGTTGTTTGTGAGGAAACGCGACCTAGTAAAAAAGTTTGCAGCTTGAGCTGAATTTTCTTTTACCTCTCCAAAATGATATGCCCTTTTTTGACTTTCTGTTCATTTACTCTATCTGTACAGCGGAACAGAACAGTAGAAAACAGATCCTTTTGGCTGTCTGAGTATTTCTAACCCCACAACAGATGGAAATAATTTCATGCACCACTAATCCCATCCTTAAATAGTATCAACTACAAGCTCTCTGAAATGGACAGCGGCTCTCTTATGTAGTATATGGATTGTAATAAATAGGTGCATTTTTTTTTCTCTTTTCACTTGTCTTTGTTGGTTTTTACTTGGGGACAATTTGGCTCGCATATTTGCAAATTATGTACATCATATTCTTTTATTATTCGCATTTATGGAGAGCTTTAGTCAATTTATCATATGTATTTTATTTGCATAAATATGCCATTGGTTAACCTTCCTAATAGTATTTTTTTTATATAGTTTTATATTTATTTTATTTAATTTGAAATATTTGAATAATTCATATATTTCGTTATCTAAACTATAAAGTAAAAAAAGAAAACAATGTTTAAGAGTAAAACTAAAGATTTTATTTTTTTTTAAAATTGAAATATGGAGATAATAATATTGTTATTATAGGGGGAAAATAAGAAAGGAGAATATCATTTATAAATTTGCTTCATATTTAATGTCTGATTAAATAAATAAATAAATAGAAACTACAACTGAATTGAGTATTTGTAAAAGGAAAGGGGGAATCTCAACTTTTTTTTTTTTTTTTTCATTCCAAATTATAATGCTCGATCACTTATATGGTTTTATCTATCAAATAATCCGAGAAAAAACGTTCTATGAAAAAGGAAAAATGGGAACTTCCGAAATGCATAATTTTTTTATGTTTTAAAAACCAATTAATTTTAAATCATTTATACTTTTCCCTTCATTAAATATAAGTTATTTTAATTAAATTTTTTTATATTATCTATCTAATAATATATTTATAAAATGGTGTTCAAATTTCTAAAAGGATTATAAAAAGATATTTTTTTAAAAAAATTATCTCATTTTTTGTTAAATAGAATTATATTTAGTTACTGAGGAAGTATCATATATTGCTTGAGCTTATTTAAAATTTTGCTCGCATATTTTATTTCTAAAGAAACTTAACAAAAACACAGACTTATTTGCAATGACCTCAAAGCCCGAGCCCAAACTAAATCAATCAAATGGAATATTAGTATGGGCTAGACTAGCCCACACATATAAAGCCCAATCAAATAGAGTTTCTAAAATATAATCCAAACCAATTTACGATTCAAAATTTTACCATAAACGGAGCCGTTCTTTTTCCGTCCATCAATATTTTTAAAGACTGCCGTGGAATCTGAATCCGGAACCAAGTCAACAACCGTCTCCTACTCGACTTAGGGGACGTCTTAGTTACTCTCTTGACGGCTATGCCACGCGCTATATAAGGACCTCTGGAGCATTCATCTCTGCCAGGCTGCCCACATATTGTTCCGCAAAGGGGAAATTCGAGAGAGATAGAAAGAGAAAGACAGGCGAAGCGGAAAAGGAAAATCAGAAAATCTAGGGTTCTTTTTTAGGGTTACTTGGATCTCTGCTCTCCCTGGGTCGTATCTTTACTCATTGATTTCTGTATGGTAAACAAATAATCGATCTCTTCCAGGAATAAGCGAGTAAGTCGATTGTTAGAAATTAGGGTTTTGCAATCGTTTTCTAAAGGCGCCGATTTTGATAATAAATCCCCTATCGCTGTTGGGTTTTAAAGATATACTTATTTGGGATTTTGAATCGAATCGAATCTTATTATTTGTTATATGTAAAAAATGGGAGGATCGCAGAAATCGAAAAGGGTTACATGGGCTTCAGAAGAGTATCTTTGTCAGGTAAATTTATTTTTGCTAAAAATCCTCAATTTCTCAGTCTATGTTGAATTTGATTTTTTAAAAATCCGATTGTGTTTGAATGGGGATAAATCGATTTGCGGAAAGGACATTCTTTAAACTCCAGACTGTGGGAGAGGGTTATGAATATTATAAATTGTGTGTAAATTTACCAAAAGAAACTCATGAAGACCTGAAGAAAAATGCAGAAGCTTTGCTCAACTTTTTCAGTTAATTCTTTTCTTAAAATAAAACTTAAAAATTTATCTTTAATTTCTTTCAATTCCATTTAACTAGATGCGTGAAGAAAAACTGACAATAAATATGATAAGTGTTTCTTAAAATATGTTAAAATGAAGAAATATATCCCAAAGAACTTAAGGGAAGTAGAATTTGAATAAAATTCTTAATGATATCTTGCCAGTATGTTACTTTTCAAGTTATTGCAGAGCACCTATCTTGAAAACGCTAGTTAGTTTTGAAAAGCTGGATATTAAAAACAGAAAGAAATAATTAAGCCATGAAAGATTGAATTTTTTGTCAGTGAGATTGAAGTATTTGATTACAGAATATAATTGACTTAAACTTGAAAACTAGAAGTATTAGAAGGTGATCTTTAGTTGCAAGATGAAGTAATGGTTCATTCTTTGCATTTTGTATATGGATAAATCTTTTTTGACGTTTTGCGTTGGTCAATGAAATCTATTCAAAAGCTTTTTTCAGGGAGAACTCTCTTTTTGAACTATGATTAAACGTCCATTTCAAGTTTATAAGTGGATGATTTTCTGAATTATCTGTGAAACAATTTTTAGAAGAACTCCTCCATAAGTTTCAAGTATTTGCATTAGAGTGCTGTAGTAACGAAGCTTTTGGCTGATTATTAAAGATGATCTGCTTTTTCAAGCTAGATTATCAGTTGTTTGAGTCACATGGCAATAAAAAATGATAAGTGATAGACCTATGAAATATATATATATATATATATATATATATATATATATATTATTGTATATAGAATGCTTATAAAAATCTCCTGTTATGGTATATCAGCTAGAATTTTGATTGGATAATGCAATGAGTTAAAACAATTTGGCAATAGTAATTGAACTATCTCCTGGAGTAAGCAACTTAATTATATTCTTTGAGAGTTTAGTTGCTCAAGCATCTGTGGTATAATTGTCATTGGGTTGGTGACCTCAATGGGCTATGATCCATATAGACACATGTCATGAAAGCTGGAGATTGGAGATATATTTGGCTGGGAGCATTTATGTTAGTTTAGGAACCCATCCATCTAATATATTTGCAGTTGAGATCATAATGTTCTTTCCATAATTTTAGTGCCTTCTTTTTTCTTGCATGGTTCTGTGTGTCATATCGGTTGCTTAGTAGAAGTGGAATTGATTATGCTTGTTTTTGCTGTTCCTTATCCTTGAGTTTATGATAAGAATATAGAATTAGATTTTACATTGTATGTTTGCGTGAAAAGCTTTTCTTTGCATGTTATAGTTTAATAATAGGTTTCTTTCAACAGGTAAGGCTATTTTTATCAGAAGAATGCCCATCACAAGTTGGATTGGGATCTCAAGATCACCTGCAGGCAAAGGCATCATGGGCATCGCATCCAAGTGGCATCATGTCAGAAGAGAATTTACCACCAGGATTTGAAGGAACTCAGCCGAATCTCTTCAGGAGTAAATTATCCCAAATACCGGTCATTAGATGGAGATGCCCTCCCAAAGTAACTAATTCTCTTTGGTCCTATAGCTTCTTGTTTTCTTCATTTCTTTTTCAGCATATGAGACAAAACTTACAATAAGAAAAAGAAAAAGAACTACTTAATCATGTTTTTACATCATTCATTGAATTATTTTCTGTCACTCTTTTGACTGAATAGAAAGTTCTTTTTGTTTCTCCCCCTGTCTCATCATTAGGTGCCGTATTACATTAGATTAAGAAACAATAAATACATGTACATCATGTCTAATATACCCTTTATTTATCTTATTTATAACTACAATTATATTTCTTCATAATAAATGTAAGAGAATATTAAATGGAAGGTAAGATTGGAAAAAAACACAATAAATATGTTGTGATAATTGCAAAATGACTTATATTATAAGACAAAAAAAATGACAGGTAACGAGACTTGTAATATAGGACCAAGGGAGTATTATTATTATTTAACTAGAAGTTTTTGAGGTATGTCAGATTACCTTTTCTTTTAAATTTACAGTTGTTGCTCCTCATTTTCAAAGTTCTCCTCTGTTTTACATAAATAAAGAGGTGAGTCAACTAAAAAGTTACAATTTTGAAAGAATTTAATGGTAAATGGTTGTCGTGGTGTAGGGAAACTGAAAGTTATCCATGAGGATTCTGAGTTCAGAATTTGGCTTAGAGCTCAGAACTGAAGAGGAGGAATTGTCTAGGGTGCAAACAAGTCGATCCAAGCTTGAGAAAAAAGCCTGGCGAGAGTTCAATCTCGAAATACACATTCTGAGTTTGAGCTATTTTGAGTCCAATGAGCTAATTTTTTTTAGCTCAGGCTTGAATGGATAAAAGCTCAATCTTGGCTTTGGCTCAACTCAAATTATTATTTTTCAAAAAATATGTTTTTATGATTAAAATATATTGTTAGATAAGTTAAATAAAATTTTATATAAAATATAGTTAATTAAAGAATATGTATTATATATTAAAATCTGGTTCATGAGCTTAGTTCGTAAGCTTCGATCCGAATTAGATGCTCAGCTCAAGCTCGATTTACCTCTGACTCAAGCCTGAGTCGATCGAGCTTGAGTTCAATTTGTCTGACTAGAAATTTAGCTCAACTGATTTGCATTCCTATTTACGGTTTCTTAATTGTCCTTGAAGTAATTGAAATTTTAACATTGAAATGTGATCCGCCTGAGGGGTCTCTTACCACTCATAAAAAGTTTTTCTCGTCTCTCCTGTTTTTCTCTCTTGGGGAGGACAATGGGATATGGGGATTGGATGGGGAGTGCATGACAAACTTTGGTATTTTGCTAAAGTAGGATTTGCACTTATATTTGAAGGGGCCTCCTGTTTTATAGTTTTCAAATTTTTATTTTTAGGTACTTCAAGTACTTTCTGTAACTAGAATGAGTCTGTCTTGAGATTCATAGGTTGTATCCTGTGAATCAAAGCTTGCGAACCTCAAAAAATACTATACCTGTTAACTCTCATTTCATGTAATGCTGTGGTCATTGATTCTAATGAATTTAACTTGTTTGTGCTTATATACTTCCACCTAGAATCAGGGAACTCGCTTTTGAGGTTTTTTCCAATTGACTATCCTCATGTTTTAACTGGCAGCACCTTTCATGGAGAAAGAGAAGTACAATATAAACATGGACTGTTGATACTTTGAGAAAATAAATCTCTGGCAGATAGATGTCTGTTTGGGGGCTTTATGTTCTTAGAAAGTAAAACAGAAAAAGGGTTTGGCTGTATATGGGCAGTCACTTAAAGTCACCACTGACTTACTATTGGTTTGAATAATATGCTCGATCAACTCTACTTTTTACTTGGGCAGATGGTGTTTGGCATTTCCTTCAAAAGGATTGATGCCAAATATGGTGAAATGGCATATCAACTTAGGAAATGATTGTCCATTTCTTTTGTAAATGTTAAAGTTTGTTTCCATGCATGCTGGTAAAAAGTTATTTAAAATTAGCTGGATATTTGACTGTTTCTGAACAGTTTTTGTATATCCAGCAATTGGGCTTCCCTACAAGTAAGTCTTATGTGATAATGGTCATGCTTCGGCTATGAGTAATTTAAAAGACCTGTGCTGTGCTTTAGGGCATGTTCTAGAACTAATAGTCCTCTTTCAGTCAATTGAAACCCGTTTGGAACTGTTCAAAGCTTGAGCAACACTATGGTTGGTCGCATTTTTTCATTTTAGAATTCATGTTATCCTTGAAAAAGAAATCCACAGAAATTGATGAAAGACGAGAACTTTCCTGGAAAAATATTTTACGTATAAAAAAGAAATGTTTTTTGTATGTAGTTAAGCACTGAACCCTTATAATGTATATTTAATATTCAGTTTGTAGTGAATGCTGCTTGGCAAGTCGTTGCTGGAGAGGAGAGCAGAGAAGTTGAAATACAAAGTCAACGGGAGATGAGAGTTCTAGAGGCAATATACCCACGACCATCTGCTATTCCTCCAAAGTATGATCATCCCTTGAATTTCATTCTTTGGTTGTATATAGTGTATCCCATATATTCCTCCTCTATTGTTTTGCATCAATTAATCAAAACTGGAATATGTGACCTTAGTATATTTTTTATGCAGCCCTGCCACCATATCAGGTGCCGAAGATCCCGTTCACAGTGATCCGCAAATTCCGCTTATTCCCATTACTCCTATTGAAGATGAAGATACAGCAGTAGATATGTCTGATTCTGCAGCAGTGACCACCGTCCCCTTGAACTCCCAACCACAGCTGTTTGCATCCGGGGCATCCTCTTCTTGCGGTAGCACTGCTCCTAACCCTTCTGCACATACAATGACAGCAACTGAGGCAGTTGCTGGTGTAGGTTCCGATGTCCTAGCAGCCTTGAGTTCATTCCTTTCAAGCAATAAACAGGGAAATTTGATAGATGGGAGCTTGCTGCTAAAATTCCTCAATGACCCGAAAATGGTTGAGCAATTGGTGAGGAACCATGCAGCACCCAGCAGTATTGCCCAGACGATGCCATCATCAACTAACATGCAGAATTTGCCTGTCACTAATATGCAAGCCATGATACCACCCACTTCACAAAGTGCAAGAGTAACCAGTATGCAAAATAGGCCAAGATCAGTGTCACAGGCTATGAGTTTATCTGAGACAGCTCCCATCAACATAAGCAGGACAGATCAACATTTACCTCACATTACAAGACCAGAACTAGTTCCACCTCCTGTTCCATCTGCGGCTACTACTGGAGGAGTCTATTATCCTCCTCCTCCAAGCAGGGTTTCATCTGTTCCCAGCATTCGGCCGATGCCACCCGATGGAGTCATCTCAGCAGCATCCCCATCTGTTGGAGGAGGAGCCCCTGTGAAGGACATCAACTATTATAAGAGCCTGATTCAGCAGCATGGAGGAGATAGACAAGAGACAGTGTCCCAATTTGGAAATCGGAAAAATCACCAGTTAGGCTCAATAAGAGAGCCATCAAATAACCCACCAAAACCAAGAGATTTGAAAGCCAAAATAATGAAGCCTTGTATTTACTTTAACAGTTCAAGGGGATGTAGGAATGGAGCAAACTGTGCCTATCAACATGATGCTTCTTCCCAGCAGAGAGTTAATAGCATGCCTGAATCACAAAGTGCAAAGAGAATGAAAATGGATAGGGAGATCACTGGAACATAACCAATGTAGTTGGCATCTCCATGTATATTCTTTTTTTTTTTGGAATTGGGATGCAATTTTTTTGTGGGATTTTTCTTTCTTTATTTATTTTTCTTCAGTTGCAGCGAGAATCAATTTTAGTTTATCATATTGTTTCTTACTTGGTAGTCCATTTCATTTCATACAAGCGTATTGGTAAATTTTTTACCTTTTCTGGCCTATTTTATTAGAATTTTCAATCATTCGACCTTTTTGAAAGATGGTTGTGAGGTTGTTGATATTAATGGAATGAAGCAATTTTACATATTGTTCTTAATATTTTTATATTAAATTAAAGCTTCCCCTTTATTTTAAATTGAATGTACTTTAATTTTAAAAATTTACATCATCTCATCTGTGGTGTCCGTAAAAGTCGAAGGCACTCCTAGTTTTTATCTTTAGTAAAAGTGAATATTCAATAAATCTTTTTTTTAATATGTAAATATATCTATTTTTTTAAAAGTGTAATTCATTCAAACTTAAAGTGGGAAAAGCAAGAGATTTTGGCAGAAAAGATGCTTTGGTTGTTGTAATCGCCTTCTTTTCACTGAAGAATAAAAAAAAAATTATTTGATCTGAAAAATGAAGGTTAAACTTAGATTAAAAATAACATTAAATAGTCAAATTAAGAATTTTTACTGAAAATTATTAAAATCCAATTGTGGGCTATCATTGAAATGAGGACAACACCAAGCCCAATACTTGCTATGGTTTACAGCACACTTAGTACAGAGAAACAACACCTGTGTTGCCAAGCCCTATTGAATTTTTGGGCCTCCAATTAGGAAATTTAATTCTGGCCCATTACAGTTTAAAAAAAATGGTCGATAATGGAATTCGGATCGAACCCGAAGCAATCAGATTTGCCGCAAAACCGTGTCTATTTCCCCCCACAAAATTCTCAGGCGCCACCGGCTTCGCCAACCGGAGTGGAAAAAGGCGGGGAGGAAGAGAAGCGAAGAACTACTGAAAAATGTTGAAGTTTTTGTCGAAAGTGAGAATTGAATTTAATGCATTAGACACAAGGACAGCGGCGTGCATGGAATTCTTGGCCCAATGCAATGCCCGGAAAGCTAAGGAATCTAATCCAGCTTGCCAAGTCCAAGTGAAGCGCCGCACGGATGATTTCCCTCCTCAAATCACTGTCACCTTCGTGAATGGAGTTGAGGAAAACTTTGATGCCACTTCAACACCAGCCCAGACCATCCGTAGTATGATTCTTGAAAAGGGTCAGTTATTAGAGACTGAGCAAATGTTCAAAGAGGCTGGTGAGCAGTGGCCTGTTGTTATACCTGAGGAAGAGCTTAAGCAGCCATTCCTTGGGATTAAGGTATCTGGTTTCCTGTCTTTTTTTTAGAGTTGTACTATTATTTTTGTTGTAGTGAGAATGTAGGTGGTTTTTTCTTCTTTGGTTTTGGCACTTTGTCGAACGAGTTGTGTGCTTGATTGAGTAGCTTCAGAACTATTCAAGTTTTTTTTTTTTTTTGTTTTGTTTTGATTTTTCTTTTCTGTCATCTGTTATGATTTGATTGCGTTGATTATTAAATTGAACAATTAGGAGTTTCAAGATTTCCCTTTTTTTTTTTTGGTTTGTTTAACCACGGTTTGGCGATGTCTGTGGGTGAGTTCATTGTGGAAGCTGAATGAAGCT
The DNA here is from genome assembly GCA_028571225.1 of Parsonsia alboflavescens. NCBI lineage: Eukaryota > Viridiplantae > Streptophyta > Magnoliopsida > Gentianales > Apocynaceae > Parsonsia > Parsonsia alboflavescens. The sequence goes on from JAOXNR010000030.1 coordinate 1,598,485, forward strand.
AAGGCATTAAGCGAGGAAGTTGTTGTAAGAACTGATATGGGGGATTCAAGTGTGTGTGTCGTTTTGGATGCTTTGGCGTATTGTGGATGGTTGTTTCTAGGGTCTTAGGTCGTGAAGTGTCCTTTTCTTATTTCTTTCAAGTTACAGAATTTGAGAGTAAATTGTGGTTTTGAATCTGTCTGGCATTATGTGAGTTTTTCTTCTAGGCTTTTCGTCATGTGGGAAGACTCTTGATAACCTTTTGGTATGCTAGAAAAGATTTCAAAATTGTGGAATTTCTTTGTTCTTGAGTTTCTCATTTAGTGAGTAAGTTCAGCCTACACAAAGAAATCATCATGGATAGAATTCCCTTTCATTGCAAAATTTATGTCCTGCAAGTGAACATGATATGCCCTAACTAGGTTGTGAAGGTTTAACGGGCTGTTCTTGATCTTAAATACACTTCAGAAGATGAAGCATTACCAAAACTTTTTATTTGGCATATTAGTTGTGTTTGACACTCATGAATCAAGTTTCCATTTTTAGAACCTGACATTCATTTCTCTGTGAACTAGAGAATGCAATATGCATAAAGAGGTGCTAAGATTTTTTTCTTTCTCTAAGCACCACCCCTGAGGAAGCAAGGTCTTTTTGATTGATTAGGTCTTTGGGGATAGTTTCTATTGAATATGTGGAATGAGAATTTATTTGTTTTGCTGAGAAAAGAACCAAAAATCATATGTTTGGGAATGAGGACTTGTTCCTTTTACCTCTGCCGTACTCAATTCCCTTGTTAAATTTGCATCGCATGCCACCATATCCAACTCCACGTCCACCTCTTCTACTTATCTTTCCTCTTCCTCCAATCCCCATGGGTTATTCAAATCTACTTTTAATCAGTGATGCAAGCATTTTATCAAGTTCTTTGAGATGAGAAGGCACTAATTCTTGCGAACAAAAAGTTTTGAGATCTTATTTTGTAGGAAATCATACTTGTTCCTCAGATATGTAAGTTGTAGTGGAATTAAAATGTTTTTGAAGATAGGAGAAGGAATATAGATGAGCAATAGGCCGTTAATGCTTCAGAGTAGATGTTAGATTCCACAATATTACAATTGTCAAAGTTTCTATCTCGAGGATTTGTATTTTCTTGAGCTAGCTAACCTCTGATTCATCTTTTTCCAGCCCAAGAAAGCAGAGGAGAAGTAGTAGCTGCAGCTGTGGCCCGAGTGGGGGATTATTTTACAAGAGTTGTGTGAAATGGGGGGTGCTGTTACACATGGAAGGCTCGTATGCTTTACTTGTTAAGGCTACGTCAAATATTGCATGGTTTCTAGTTTGTAACCTCCGAATGAACAGGGCACACAGTTTTCTTTGGAATACTGAAACTTAAATAGTTTATCTGGGAGGAAACATTTCTTTACTGGCTTATATCCTTTCTTCTTCTTAAATAATCGATGTTGTCCACTCATAATGGCATTTCTTGGAACTTTGAAACTTAGAACTGAATCTAAAGGCTCAACTTTTATAAGTGAAACATGCTCACAAGAAAGGCTAGTCGTGATTAATTGTGGATTTGAGCTGCTTATAGTTATAGATACTACCACAAGAAGCAAATAAAATTCTCAAGCTAATGTTTTCATCCTCACACAGGAGAAGCTCTTATCAGTTGGATTTCTAATAACCAACGTTTCCTTCCTGATAAAAGTTTAAAAGTTTATTTCTGAACAGAATACACACATCAGTATGGTACATAGACCACAACAAAACACACCACACACAATTCTTACCATTTTACAACCTCTAATGCAAGGAAGCTCAGCCGATAGGGAGAGAAATGCCTAAATATGTAAATCTTCAATACACATTGATCGATGTATGTACATTCCCTTTTAATGATCTGATGTACAAAGAGGATATCTTCCAATCATACATCCATTTTAATGATCTAGTGTACAAAGAGGATATCTTCCAATTATCTATCCTCCCGACGGACAGCATTGGGATTGTCCATCATGTCCATCATCATCTTCTCCGGTGAGTCTTCCCAATTTGCAAATGTCTTCAAGTCAACCTGAACCGCAGAAAAAAAATGCAAAGTTACATGCTCCATGTAGAACATAAAAACAAATGCAGGTCCTTCAATAGAATATCCTTTAAGAGTTGTGTACCTTTCGTCTTTGCTCAGCGAAAAGTTCTTCTCTCTTCCTGTATGAATTTTGAACTTCTTGAACACTTTTACCGCCCAGTCCCCAAACCTCCACCTCTAGAACTGAACCTTCGAGTGGTAAAAAACCCTGAATACACAAATTTTGGATTCCACATTTATATGTTGCTACTGACCAGTTCATAAACAAAAACAAATGATTTCAGTACTTTAAAAAGTTGAAAATTGTATTCTTTTATGTAATGATAGTGTTAAGCCATAATTGTATCACCCCATCAAACTAAAGGAAAGTAATGGGCAAAATTTAAGTTGATAATGAAAATACTACTTTTAAAGTTAAAAAATCAATCAAATTTAGTAATTTTTGCAAGCATGGACAACTTCCATTTAGTGTAAGTTGATCCTACCATTGTCAAATATCAACTTCTTCTCCAATTCAGCACTACCAAGGATACAAGTCAAATCAAGCAGTAAACTATGGAGAGAGAAGCATATTTAACCCTTTTGTTCTCTTACCAATGAAATCATGTAAATGTTTCAAACATCAAATCCATTGAAAGGACAACCAAAATCAATCATATTGAAAGCATACCTGATTAGGTACAAGAGGACCATGTTGGTAAGTTTTATCGAAAGCATGGTGATGAATAATAACTTTGGCAAAATCCTCATCAAGAAAGATTCTCTCATTTCCAACAGAACCTCCAAAAGCAATTCCAACTGTCTTTGGATAAGCCTCATATACTCTACCAGTTGGATGCAAGTGGCTGTATACAAAATTTTTCTCTTTTCCTGCCAAAAGAACATAAATTCAATGTTTCAAAAAAGGCAAGGAGCAATTGGTTCAACTTAGCTAAGAATATATCCATTGAAAAGTTGATTCACTCCATATCGAGAAAAACATTCTAATTGTTCTACCTGAAGACATAAAGACATTAAAGGCTGGACTTATGGCATATAAGCTACCAGAGTTCCCATAAAATTTATCCCTATTTTCAAAGCCCTGATGTGTGAGTGCACCAATAATCCACCTTCTGTCTTCATTGTTAATTTCCGAAGCAGCAATCAGCATGAGTAGTGGTCCATTATAGCCTTCAACATGAGACCAGAATCCGTGCAGACCTTTCCCATGAGAAGATGACCTACACAAGGTTTACTAGATTCGCTAAGCTTGACAGTGGGTCAAAAACTTTAATTGCCTGAAAAATTAACAGAAAAGCTGAAAGAAAAAATTCTTCACTAAGCAACTAAATGAGTCTACTAATCTTGCAGCCAACAAACATGTTGATATTGAAATCACCAGCAGTTGTATAACGCAGCATGTTTCATAGAAGTCCCAGAGGAACAGCTTCTCACTGCATAGCTCTAAGCTTGTGATTATAGATGGGAAATGTACTCCACATACTCTCATTACAAAAAATAATATGCACCTTCAATTCCCTGACACTATTATGCTATAAACCTCTGAGAGAGAACAAATTTTGAGTGCATTAGATGCAAAGGCCAGTAAAAGAGAAGTAGAAAAACCTGTAAAGTAGATTTTCATTCGTCTGATCAACATCACAGAGAAAGCAAACTTTTGAAACCTCTTCAGTTATGGAACTCCTCAGGGTAAGTGAGATAGCCCAAGCAATTCCACGACTAAGAAGGTTGGTGTTGCAAGTTGGTGCCGCTGATATAGGCGCAGGAAAGCACAAATCTTCCAATTTCTCCTGCAAATTTTAGTTTCTATCAAGAGGGCTCTGTTTTAGTAAGGTGACATTGGAAAACGAGCTCTTGAGTACAGAAAGACAAATCAAAGAGATCCAAGCTACATTTTGCTGCATTTCAACAAGGATTTGAGCAAGAAAAAAGCATCAGGATGATGACAGAACTAATAAAGATATGAGTTTTACAGCTAGATGAAAAAATTCGATTGCTCCATGAAAAACTGCAGCTCAGGGATCGTCTTACATGATTCAAAATGGAAACAAAACAATGAAGCAAGAATAGAATAAGCAAAGAAATAATTCTCCCAATCTAAATGAAAAGGATTACCCCTTGGTTTGTTAAGTAAATTAGTCTCGTATAGACAAAATGTTGAAGACAATCTGCAAGACATGGCACTGTCTTCAAGGCCCACATATGAATCTTTGCAGCAGGAAGTTGAACATTCAAGTCTGAAATTTTACTGTTCCAGACATCCCATTTGTCAGTTGGTTCAGCACATGACTCAACAGCCGATAATACCAAATGATCAACTTCCGGAAGACTATAAGTCCCAGTGAATATAAGATCTCGTAACTTCCTAGAATCCCATGACAGGACAGCACACATCGAAAGTAGTCTAACCATATCAATTGGATACAAAACTCCATCCACTTTACTATCATCTTCATTGGAGTCAAACTGCAGTGCTGCAGGAAGGCCTGCTTTGTCATTTGCCTTCGCAAACACCTTAAAGAGATTATTGAATGAGGTGGAAGCAACTGTCCTTCCGCAGCAATTGTTATAACCTGTCAAGAACTCAACCCAATCGAGGACTCCTTTTCCAGTAGAAAAAAATTGGTCAACAATAGATGAACCCACCTCAACCAAAAACTCAAGAAATCCTTTAGGAAAAGTGATTTCCTCATCAGTTGTCGTTGTTTTTGCGTTCTCAGTTGTCAATGCAAAGCATTTCTGGTGTAAGAGTAAGCAGGAATCAGGTCATCAAAAAGTTTTATGGAAATAAGATTTTTTTTAAAAAAAAGTAAAAGGTAGATGTTTTGTTGATTGAAATTACGGCTTCAATTCAATCAAAACCATAAGAACTTAAAATCTAGAGAATGAGATGGAAATTAATGGGCTTTAGCTACAGATGACCAGAAGTTGAATACCTGGAGAGAACTGAGAGGGATGGCATTCGTTTGGGAATCAGATAACAGAGAAAAGGCTTTCTGGAGAGTCGGAAGAGCTCCGGTAGCAGCTGCTAACGATTCTGCCTCTTTTTGTGCCAGAGATATATTTCCCGTAGACGAAGAAGATTGCCCCATTCTTCTGTTACTCTAGAGAATTCGGAACATGGTATTGCTTGCATCGAGTAACGGCTTTTAACGCCCCACCTCTACAGACAACCACCGCTGACGGCAGCATAGTTTTGGGCTGTCATGGACTTGGGCTTAGTTTAGTTCTTGATTGTTTACCTGTTTGGATAATTAAGTAAAAGGAAAATAGACAAAAATTTTATGTTCCTTTTTTTTTCTTTTCCCTGTTTCCCTCCCATTGAAAAAAAATTAATAATTAAACACCTATATGATTCTCTTTTTATTTTTCTTTTTTCCTCTAATTCCCAATAAAGGCCCAATAAATCTTAGGAATGGTAACATGTGATTGTTAAAATTCTAAAAAGAAATTCATATAAACAAGAAATAAGGACTACATTTAGTTGAGCACAGAATTGTAGCTTCACATGGCCAACTTTTTAGCCAAATTATTATCATGCATTCTAATCATTGCAGGAGTAATCTGTTGTTGTCTTATGTCCAAGGCCAACCGAAGTGGGTCTAAGCCCTCCCAAGAATTTACACCACCAAGTTTGAACCCTTATCTTCTCTTCCTTGACCCTGCCATACTTAAAAGTCTACCCAAAGTAAAAGCCCAACTTCTTGTCAGTAGTTGGTAGAAAATGAATGGTGCTCGAAGGAATTTTGACTTCTTCTCCCTAGCAGAAGATCCTAAACCCTTTGGGCTTTGGTTCTCCATAAAATAAATGATGTTACTGTAATAATCCTTGAACCAGACCCCACGAGTGTAGTTCCTAATCAGCTTCTTACACATTTAGGATCTTTTGCAAACCCAACCGACAAGTATCTGTTTGCTATATTTAGTTTCTTAATATCAGAATCAACTTTTTAATTGCTTCTCCGCCCCCTTGCTCAATCTCAGTGTGCACTCACCGAGAGAGAGAGAGAGAGAGAGAGAGTCACGCAAATCTAAATCTGGGGGGCACCGATATAGGTTCACCTGTTCCTTTTCAGTTTGGAAAAGCAGAGTAGGGAGATGGGTTCAGTTTCTTTGAAAATAGGTGATGGGACAGCAAGATTCAAGAGGGCTTCTTTGTGTTCTTCAGCTGTGAATTTGCTGATGCTGCTCTCTGTAGTCACTACTAATCTTTTTGCTTTGTATGCTTTCACATCCTCACCAAAGGATCATACTTCAACCTACTTGCTTCACACGCATAAGAACATATCTTTAATATCAGAACAAGTGTCCTTGATCCACAGAGAGATTGAATCTTCCAAGAAAAAGCTGGCCCAGATGGAGAAAGAGCTCTTGGGATACGAAAGCATCGATCTTTCCAAACCAAACATTGCAAATGAGTTGAGAAGCTTCCTGCAGCATCATCCGCTTCCTTTAGGCAAGGATTCGCGAACTGGGATCACGGAAATGGTGGCTTCTGTTGGCCACTCTTGTGAGAAATCCATGGATTTGCTGTCTCAGTACATGAATTACGAAGTCAATGGGCCTTGTCCTGATGATTGGAGCCTTGGCCAGAAGCTGATCCTGCGCGGGTGTGAGCCGTTGCCCCGGAGGAGGTGCTTTGCAAAGACAATTCCCAAGGTGGGTTTGCAACCTTTTCCTATTTCATTATGGAAAAATGTAAGTGAAAAGATTTATAGCTGGAGTGGTCTTGCTTGCAAAAATTTAGCATGTTTGAATAGTAAGAAGTTGAATAGGGATTGTGCTACTTGTTTTGATATCATAAATGGCTATGAGACCCAAAGATACGTTAAGGCTAGAAGCAAAAATGATTTCCCCATTGATGATGTCTTAGCTATGGGAAGTAGAGGAATTAGAATTGGTTTTGACATTGGTGGTGGTTCTGGGACTTTTGCCGCTAGAATGGCAGAAAGGAATGTGACTGTAGTCACTGCTGGTCTGAATGTTGATGCACCATTTAATGAATTCATTGCAGCAAGAGGGCTGTTTCCTCTCTACTTGAGTTTAGATCATAGATTTCCCATTTATGATAATGTGTTTGATTTGGTTCACGCTGCCAATGGATTGGATGTTGGGGGCCGCCCAGAAAAATTGGAATTCTTGATGTTTGACATCGATCGAGTGCTTAGAGCTGGTGGATTGTTGTGGTTGGACAACTTTTATTGCTCTTCCGATGACAAGAAAATGGCTTTAACTAGATTAATTGAAAGATTTGGTTACAAGAAGCTAAAGTGGATTGTTGGAGAGAGGATTAATGGGTCAGGAAATTCCGAAGTTTATCTCTCTGCTGTTCTTCAAAAACCAGTGAGAACATGATGGATGATTTGCTAAAATTATGAGGTAAGAGTGAAGCCCCTGGCAATAGAGTCTACCACAGAAGATTTATTTTATCCAATTCCTTGACCTCCTCATGAATTCCTTCGCAATGTGGAATAAGCAAACTCAAGTTATTTCTTTTTCAGACTGCAAAGCAGCACCTTAGGATAGTTAGCTCTGCAAAATTTGGAAGGTGTTACATATTCTTCACCATGTAATATTCACTTTATTCATGATGAACTATTAGCGTAAGAGGTCCCTTTTTTTGCATTTTTACAAGGTCATTTTGCCATCTGAAATTTTAGCACTGGCATGAATCCTTTGCCTGTCAAACATATAACTTCTGAAAGTAGATTACTTACTCTTCATCTCTTTGTTTGTTTGCAAACTTTCAGTAGCTTCTAGAATGGGATTCATTACTATTTGCATCGTGGGATCTGATTTTTTGTTCAGTAGCTGCAACCTACAGCATTAAGTGCCTTTCTTAAAAATATCCATGCTGCAGGGCACATTTTTCTGCAGCTGTTAGAAAGTTTTCAGAATAAGGGTGCTCCATGTTTATATTTTTGGGGTTCCATTTCACGTGCAGAAGGGTTAGAAAGTTTTCAGAATAAGGGTGCTCCATGTTTATATTTTTGGGGTTCCATTTCACGTGCAGAAGGGTGGGGGCAGAACTATTTAGCATTTTATTTAGCAAGTACATAGAAAAAGAAGTACTTGCGCATTTGGAGCTCTGTAGTTTAAGAAGCCCCAAGCAAAATATTTGCCTTGCTGTTAAGTACCTGCTTTCATATTCCGATAGTGCAGATTAGTTATACTAAGCAATCTTTGGTCATCTTTAACTTTCTAGTATTGAACAAGAAGTCCCATATAGCTCACCGAAGAATAGCTGTATTTTGCTAGTCTCGCAAGCCTGTAAAATTGGTTGGTGTCTGTGTTGTTGGGGCAAAGGCGGACATACATTGATCATGGACCAATTACTAGAATGCAGTACCAAAATGTTCTCTTGTGAACACCAATGGTCCATTCTGTTGCATACGTTTCTCTATTATCTGCATTTTTCCTATTGTCTTGTTGCCGTGCTTTGAGTTTCTACACCTCATTTCTTTGTATTGTTGTTTCTTAGAGGCACCATGTCTCTCTTTTGCCCCTTTCTCCCTGGCCCAAAGGTGGAGGTCATAACTAACATTTCTCCTGAATCCCAGGAGGGTAAAACTAGTATCTTCTTGATGCGCTCACCTCATTCATGATGCAGCTCTTTAAGGGAATTTTCTGGAATTCATAGAAGAACTGTATAGTTCCTGAAGCGGTCGTACAAGGGATTGTTGCAGATAAGGCAACACCAAGTCACCGTAGAAAATCCCTAACAAACTGTTTCTCCTTGAAATTAGCCAAAGTGTTAGCATTTTTATCCAATTTTAGCTGTTAGTGATATTATCTTCCATAACTGCTAATTATCTAAGCCAATATAAAGGCTGTTTAGACTTAAGTTATTCACAGCAATTCATAACATGAATTATATCATGTATCGTAATAGATGCCAAATATTATTTTCTTATGTTTCATTTTGAGAGTTAATAATATTATTTTCTTCTTCTTATAATTAATCGTATTTTGTCCCCTTCCCTTATAAATTTGCATTTTTTGCATTCAACAATTGGTATCAAAGCTTGGTTAGTTCTTTTTTGTTGGATGATAAAGTTGTGATTCAGTGAAGGTTTATTAACAATCGATCTGATGATGAGTGAGTTTATGGTCTAGTGTTGGAGTCAAAAAGCTAAATAACCAAAATTAAAATAGTTGGTCTACTTGTATGAAATCATACTTGGAAGATAAAGATTTGTGGGAGAATGTCAACGGAAATGAAACTGCACATCCAGTAGAAGATGCAAATGGTACACTAGAGAATTAAGGTGGGTAAGGCAATATTTGTTTTAAAAATAGCTGTTGAAAAAGAAATGTTGGATCCAGAAAAGTTAAAACTTCAAGTGAGGCCATAGGGTATATTTGCAAAACTCTTCTCAAAGAAGAATGAATGATTCAAAACTTCAAAGTTTGGAGAGAGTGTTGTCCATGATACAAGGGAACATGATGATTGCTCAATATTTTTACCAAATAAAATCCTTTTGTCGTGAAATTGTTGAGTTAGATCCTGATTCTTTAATTGAGGAAACTTGAATTACAAAAATATTAATCCACAGTTTAACACCCAAATACAATGGGTTTGTCAATGCATATAGGGATGGAAAAATCAGTCATCACTTGTGGAATTTGAGAATTTGCTTGCAGAACAAGAAGGTTTGGTTAAGAAAATGGTCAGAGTTTCACTAAAAGGCGAGGAGGAAGCACTTTATGCCAACAAGCAAAGATGGTAGGTCTAAAAGGCCTGTGGGTGAATCAAAGGATCAACAAGGTGAAAGAACCATTCAAACAAAGAGAGACACTTCACAAAGTTAAATGTCATAATTGTGACAAAAAGGATTACATAGCAAAAGACTATTGATCATAGAAAAAACCTATGGAGAACAATATTATCACTTTTAAAAGTGAAAATGAATGAGATGTTAAAGCATTGTTTGTTGGAGAAAAGAATTAGCTCTCATGGCAACAACATCTACATAAATTGATCATGACAATAAATTGGGATTGATCAAAATAGTTGAAGTTGGTGTTGAGAGAGAGTGTTGAAGATAAGGCAACACCAAGTTACTGCATGAAATCCTTAACAAACTATAACTCCTTAAAATTAGACAAACGGTTAGCATTCTTATCAAATTCTAGCCGTTTGTGATATTATCTTCCATAAACGGCTAGTTATCAAAACTTATATAAAGACTATTTAAACTTGAGTTACTCACAGCAATTCATAATACAAATTACATCATGTATAATAATAGCTCCCAAATATTATTTTCTTATATTTCGTTTTGAGAGGTAATAATATTATTTTCTTCTTCTTATAATTAACCTTATCTTGTCCCCTTCCCTTATAAATTTGCATCTTTTGCATTCAATGGGGATTACCACGTTACAAATATAACTCATTTTGGAAGATTTTGTACTCAGTTTCACATGTTGATCTGAGTGATAGCCTGTATCTTGTGAGAAAATAAGGGAGAAAAGGACTACAACCAGGTTCTGGTCATATATCCGTGAGGGCATTGAAAATCACAGGTTCACATACCAAATGCCTACACCGTTAAATCACACCATCGACGGTTCAAAACTAGTTAACAATTTTCTTCCAAGAACCCTACATATCCACATTGTCAAATCTCAAGTTTGAAATGGCACAATAGGAGGTTAATTCATAAATAAATCTTAAGAACATTATTTCTGGGACTCTCTGCAATAGCTATCCAACAATCGGAAGTTTAATTTGCAAGCCTGCATATTCAGATCCACATAATGTGCAAAAAATCAATAACTACAACAATATTTCATACAGCTAAAGATAACTCATTCTCACTGGAGCTCTGCTCAGTTTCATTACATGTTTCACAACACATGCTTTAGGGGAAAGCTTAGATACATTGCTACCTAAATCACCTTCTAATAAGGTGTCTATATTTGTTGATCCCTATTTTCACAAGGCAATACAACAACAACTGCCGGGTTGCATCATCAATCAAGTAGACAGGAACCAAAGTTTTTCTTAGCAACCGGCATGGTTTAGGAAAGGCCATCACATGAACGTCTGGCTTCTGAAACAGAATTTAGAAGTTGCATGCCCTCTTCACCCATTTGTTGCACTTCAGAGGGTGACAGGATTCTGATGCATCGTACACAGCCAACAAATTCCCTACAAATCCAATTCAAAGCACAATTATCAGAATTCTTATTCAAGAAAGAAAACTCCTTGGTTGTTATACTTTCTGTTTCTGGGGAATAACCAAAACAAAAACCACATACTGATCTGCTGGAAAATCATCAGTTAATAAAACAGCATATTTCAAAGTAAGTTTGAGTTAAAGGGCAGTCAAGAGAATCGAGCTTACTCCCATGGATCATCTCCTACAAGCAAGACATCATTCTCATAATCAACATACACCAGTTTCCAGCCAGAACCTTTAGAGGATTCATTCAGTAGTCCCTCAAGTCCAAACATCCCTTCAATGGCACAGCATAGTTCCTCGTAATTCTTGAAACTCGAGACATCAATTGACCTTCCGACGGATCCGGTCTTTTGTATCTACAAGCCAATGTTATCTTTCATCAGCAGCGAAGCCAATGAGACGATTAACAGAAAAATAAAGGAAAAAATGGAAAAAGATTGCAAAAGATACTTCTCCAAGAAGGAAGAAGAAAATCAAGACAAAGGCATAGTTGAGAAGTAAGGAATACAAATCTAAGTATCTACTTCATAATATTAATAACATAACTTCTGGACTAGATGATAAATAACAAGTATCCACCCAGTGATTAGTTATTACCTCCATTTCAAACACAAGAAAGATTACCAGAAGCAATTATGAAAAGAAGTAACAAATACTAATCAAATCCTGTGAAAATAATTATATTTTGAGGATGGACATATATTTTGAAAGGCAAATGGTAGAATCTATCTCAAGCACCTGACTGCAGTCATCTGGTGGTTAAGTTTACATCATGCATTCATGCAACATGAGCTGCATGTCATAACAAGAATTAAACCCATTTGATGTATTTATTATTTTCATATTTTTCACGAACTAAGTTTAGTTACCTCAGAACAATAATTCTTACCTTCGTATATGTTCGCACACGTGGAGTGGCGTGCTGCCATGAGTTATTTGTCAAAGTGTTGCCATCATCAAACTCCACATTGCTTGAAGATGCACCACCTGAGTTGTTGTCAACAAATTCCTGCAACGAGAAACCTTGAGAATCCGTTAAGCTTGCTGAGGTTATCTGAGACTGAACATCCTGGCTCATGTTGCTAACCAGAAAATCTGGAGGGTTCTGGAAATCAGCATTCTTCAGGGTGCTGAATTCATCCAAAGCTGTGCTTGAAATAGAAGGGTCAACCACTGTGCTTCCACTGTTACTTCCATCAAAATTCAGGCAACCATATATATCACTTTGGTTGGGGCTCTGTTCTGACAAATCTTTTACCCCAAATGAATTAGATAACATGTGAAGGTTAGACAGGTCTTGCTGAGGTAATTGAACAAGGTGACTTGTCTGCGACAAACATTTAGCATTAGTCAATTGGTTGTTCCACAGGTCTTCAATGGAAGGAAGTTCAGTAGGAATTGTTCCAGAGAGAACAGCAGGATGATCATGCTTCCTAAGCAAAGATGACGATCCAGGAGACCTATGAAATCCTGCAAGAGATTGACACGAAGGATATAGGTTCCACTCATTGTCCTCCGGGTAGCTGAACAAACCATTAGCATTTGAATATTCTACTTGGGATACATCACACTGCTGAGATTGTAGAAGATGTGTGTCTAAATGTCCCTGCATGATCCTTGGACTAGTTTGCATAGGCAATGGATTATTGTTCTGGTTGGGAAAAGTACTATCATTCACAAGATTAGGCAAAGTTGGAGGACTGACAACCAAACCATCACCATTGCAATGCCCTATTGATGGGCCCCGGCTTAATGGATCTAGAGTTTCTAACTTGGTAACTTGAGCATTCGTTTCGGGGGGCATTTGATTCCCAATTTTATCCAGAGATTCTGGATTTCCTTGTAGAATTGGTTGTGACGAGCTGTTGTTCAGCTTTGAGTTGTTGGCTTGGTCAAGATGACTTGGTGTATTATTTTCACTTCTTGAAGTTGCACACTCAGGGTAGTTATTCTCAGCTTTTTGCTTAAGTGATTGCATTGTTTTCTGGGCCTGTTGCACTGAAGCAATCTTAGCATTAGAATCAATTGTACAGGATGCAATGCTGACTATATGTTCGACACCATCAGGTCTTATCAACATCTTCATTAGCTGTTCAGACCAGATATTTGAAACTGAAGGACATAGAAGCTCTCCATTGACATTTCCCGGAACTCGAATGAAAGGTTTGTTTACCAAATTTCCATATTCAGATTGTGCTCCTGAGAAAGGAATATAAAATATTTCATGGCTATTTTGCAAAGACTTGCTGCAGAATAGATAACAAGAATGAACTTACCAAAAAATGTTGACTGGAAAGGGCGTTTAGGACCAGCAGTCAGAGAAGGGAAAATGAAAAGACTTTCCGGGGTCTCAATTTCCCATGGATTGACTCTGTTTTGCTTATCACCACAGCCGGGCTCATCCCATTCCACCTGCGTACATTCACCATCAAGTATGATCATCAAAAGAAAAAAAGAAAGGAAATGGCAATCAATTAGTATTAGCTGGAGCTAAACATTATTTACCTGAAGACTTCTCCACTTGGAACCAGGCCACCTCAGTGGATCCAAGTCACTTATCCCAACTATTGTTCCCATGTACCTGCCGGCCAGAGTTTAAGGAACAACAATTGTCAAAAGGACAAACAAGCTAGAGGAGTAAGTTATTTCCCACCTATTATAAAACAGACCTGCGCTTGCTTGATTCTTCTGTTTCGAACATCATACCAAACCTCATACCAACTGAGAACTGTGTGCCATATACAGATTTACGATATTTTGCCAAGGGAATGACAAATTCCGAAGGGCATGCCCTATATAAACATTTCGGCAAACACTGAGTCAAAAGAAAGCCATTAACCAATGAAAATCTTTACACACTGAGAGACTATAATTCAAGGTACCGAGGATTGTAGAATATTGTAAATGGACTTCTGTTTGCAGCGGCATGAGCTGCAGCAGCAAGAACACCTATATGCATGCTATCAGCAGAGAGAACAGATGATGGCAAAGCTGCTTGCTGGCGGTTAGCACGCCTCACTCCAAGCAAGAGCTGTGACTTCTCATCCCTACCAGAAATAGGGAAATATTAAGAATACAGGCATATACAAAGACCACATACACATTATAAATTGTCAGAGTTGCTTGCATATATGCAAGTCGCAAGAAGAGAATGCAATGTAATTTACCTTATAAAAAGAACCGAATCTCCTGCTCTGAGGCGCTTACTGCCAACAAACATGCTCCAACCAGTAGTGAGAAGGTGCCGCTTCGGCTGCCCTAAATTAGAATACAAATAAAAAGCAATCCTTGGAGAAACATCACAAGATGAAAAGGGAGAATATAACATAAGAATTAAGTGAATTCTGACATTCAAGTTATTGTTCCTAGCCTCAACAAAGAAAACCCTACAGAGCTCAGAAAAACATATGTAAGGTAGCTTTCACATTCTGCAGAGAAAGGAAAGTATAATGCTAACCTAAAAAGGGGACAAGGAAGAGAATGTCAAAACAAATAAAAATAAAACCGCGAAGATGACATTAAAGAGAATATTGGTCTTTATCAGCAACTAGTGAAAAAATATATTATGCCAGGACAAATAACTTGAGACATGAGAATTTTAAGTTAGAAGAAAAAATGTTCAAAGAGCACTCACCTCGATATATATGACGAAATGTCCAGGTATTATCATGTAGATCACGAACAACAAGCTCTTGGGTTGGAGGTTGCATTGAGTAATCCTATAATGCACTCAATATAAGCGAAAATATAGATACTAAAAAGTTATAGCAAAGGCATTTAAGGTATGGAGCCTTACCAACTGTGGGAAGAGCTTCTCGGCTGCCCTTCGAGGAACTGAGAAGCCACCATGAGTGCTAGTATCACTTGCAGTCAAAGTCTTGCAAAAGAATTCGGTTGGATGTTTGCTAGGCTTTAATCCAAAGTCTGGCATGGGGAAAATATCTTTTTCCTGAGAGTAGATTTATTTTGTCAGCATGGAAATTGTTTGATCATGAAAGTGTTAAGCAGACTGTTGATGCAATGTGACTTCCATTAGCTGCTAGTATAATTACATGTAAAATCAAATTCTGAGAATCTGAGCTTACTGTGTTCACAGGTTGAAGGCTCATTTGCGCATATATCTCATCAGTCTCCTTATCTGCCTATTAAGACAAAAAATTTCCAGGAAAAGTATTAACTGATGAGACTTTCATATAGTTTATTATGTAATTCATACAAATATTCCTCAAGAGCACATACATGTAGTGTAACATTGTGAACTTGACACAACAGTTGAGATGGGAGATTAGGATAGTTTGGGATTTGTGAGGTTGCTGTTCTGTTAGTGGAAACTGCCACCTGTTTCAAAAAATTCAAGAGTCCATAAATTCATAAATACTATTGCAGTCAAGCAATTAGTAAATGGTAAATATGTAAATTACTGAAAGACCAGCAAATAGTTGCAATTCATAGTGTTCTACCATGAATCCAAATTTGAAATGATGAAGCAGCCATCAAAATATGCAGAATAGAAGTTATATAGAAGTTCATGAGTACTTTTACCCCTTTCCCTTTCATTCTGAACAATGAGGGTCAAGAACCAAAGGTCAAAATATATTAACTATCTATTCAATCAAAAAAAAGAAATCCACCATGGCCATCTATGCAAAATATAGTTCAAATGAATCCAAGATGATATAGTATAAAACAACTTTCACTTTAAACATCAAGAGTTCTCACTGCAAAGATTTCAAAAGTCCAAAAAGAATTGAATCCACTGGAAAGCTTGAAAACTTCATGAATATCAATTCTATGGTATATATATACAGCTTTCTGTTGGTTGCAGGTTAATTGACTCCATTACCATTCTAATAGCAATTATTGCCCTGGCTCACAAGTACTTCACACAACCAATCATAGATTTCAATGTTTTTATTTACACTTCATTATGCTAATAACTTCCCCCAACAACCATGAGAACAATGTAATTCCACGTTACTTTCGGGCATTCTTTCCAAGTTCTTAAAGAAACCAAATTTGTCTCCCAGTTCAAACATTCGGAATATGTTAGGGAAACATTTTTCAATACAAAGACATGGGCAAGTGCTTGTTTCATCAAGGTAACCTGGCACAAGTTGATACAGAGATACAAACCTGCTCGCTATGTCCCTGTGGGAAATAATAAACAAGGCTTCCGACCTGAGGCAGAGTCACGAGTGGTCCAGCACATGCATGCCACAGCTCGGAATTTATTGGTTTTCTGATTGCTGTGGTAATTCAGGGAGTGAAACAAGCACAAGATTGCAATTAGAAAAATCTAAGAAATACATGTAATAGGAGAATCTCCAACACAGTCTTGGCGTACTTGCTTTGCTTTAATTCCACAGTTATCTCAGCTAATACTCCATTACTGAGAATATCATATGAAACGAATCCATTGAATAAGAATATTAAGTAAACTTAACTAACCAGAATGGTCCTGCATTTCTTTCAACAATTTCATCTCCTCGAGTAGACTCTGAGCTCCAGCAACCAAGCCACCTGGTTTGATCTTCTCTTCAACAGTGGCCATACCGGTCTTTTCTGTTTGCTCTATTTCAAACCCAAGAACAAACAGAAAGAACCCATCTCTCGGTCAACAATCCAAACTATCTATCAAGTCCTATAATTCCAGCAATAAACCATGCAGCAATCAGCCTCTCAAAAGTTCTTATTTTCTTGCCATTCCAAGATAGCACAATCTAAAGAACGGCGTAAAATAACCAAAAACCCACCTCAAAGATTACATAATTCCTCCAGGAAATGAGAAATAGCCAATGACAAACTTCAACTGTCTTGCAGAAGGCACCACCGAAGCGATATCAAGAAATCAACATATTCCTGGAGAAACAGAGAAATAAGCCAAAGACAGGATGACCCGAAGAGAATCTGGTAATAATGAGAGAAAACAATCCAATTGGACAGAGAGAGCATGCCCAAATAATCCAAAACCAAAGAACAAACCCTGCAAAAAGGTACTGAAATCTAAGTGGGGCTTCCTTCACTCCTCTATCAATAACCCATCACAACGAAAAGTAAAAACTAAATAAGAAAAGAAAAGAAAAAACCGAAAAAGAACGGGAAGGCCTGAAGGGGCGGGTCAGTTTTGCATCAAAGCACGCGTACCGAAGCATGAGTAGTAGTGAGTGGTCGGATTATCAAGTGTTTTTTGCTTTCCTTTGTGTTCTTTTACCAATCTTCAAAAGAAACCGACCTTTCGATGAAAGTGATCATCATTCTGATTCCTCTCTTCTAAGCTTTGAAACAACACCAGAGTCCCTCTTTGTCTTTCCCTTTTCCTTTCCCTTTTGTCTTTCTCATTCAACACTATACACAAACCCAAAAAATAAAGTTAAAAAATTTCTTCCTTAAAACACACTCTGCTCCACCTTAAATCCCACTTCTTTTCTATCCTTAAGCATTCGGATTTTTCTCATTTCTTGCCAGTACTGTGTCGATTACAATCGTAAGTGTGTGCATGCTCTTACCCAGAGTACACTTTTTTGTACCGTCTCTCTGCAGATGACAGATTCCCTGGCAGCTTTTGGCATCTGATGAAAAAACTAGCTGTTTTTTTTTTTTCCCTTTCTTTCCTTCAAAAAGAAAATACTGCTCACAAATTAAAAATGGAAAAGTTTGCAGAGGAAGGCTATACCCACACGAAATCTACATGTCAGAAATTAAAAAAACCAAAAAAAAAAAAAATTCAACGGCACCGTTTCTTACGTAAACATCCTGCTCTAGTAGTACTCAAGAAATCCTTGGAATTTCCATTTTCTTTACAGTTTCGAAAATAAAGAAATGGCGGATGTGGAAACTAGGGAGAAGAAGACAAATGAGGTGCGCATTTTAGCACGTGGATTACGAGGAAATGCTCTTGATGATCGTCGTTGTTAGCAAGTAGAAAATGGGATTTTTTTCGCTCGGGAATCAAGATTCACAGTTCTACGCTGCGACTTCCTTTTGACAACTACTAGCTTTTTTTGGGATGAATTTTCTATGCAAAATTTCTTCGTGGGATCGGACCTGCGTTTTCTTGGGCTTTTCCTTTTACTGAGCTTTCGCGTCTGATAATTTGACCGTTCGGTCACGCGTGCGGTTCACGACAAATTTATGGCACGGCGCACGTTAGTCACTCTTGCCACGTTTCATCGGGTTTGTGCCCTCGAGGACTCGAAGCCTCCCAGGGCCAAGGTCCTAAAGCTCTACTGTTTAGATATTTCCGCACGGGAATCAAATTATAATGAATTGGAAAATACTTTTAACCTCAATATCATCTGCAGCTCAATTCAAAATATATTTTTTTTCTTTGTCATTAAATACAAATTATTTTAATTAATTTTTTATCACTAATTATAAATTATGATAGTTAGTTAATTACCCTTTTTTTAATGTGTTTTTTTTTATTACCCTTATCACTTTCTTTTCTCTTTTCCTTATATGTTATTATTAATTTAATTAACATATAAATAGGAATATTTTAAGAAAAAAAAGATATTATCTTAATTTTTTTAAATGACGGTTAGTGACTTATATTATATGTATTTTTATTTATTTTTGATAAATATATTTTATAATTTAAATTTAAATTCATTTAATTTTTTACACATAAGATTTTTTATGATATATGCATTTCTTTCTTTTCTTTTCTGTAAATTAATTTCTAATGGTATTTAAACTTTTAGTATAATTTAAGATTTGTCATGAATGTAATAATAAGTGTAACAAGCAAATTTTTATTGAGAGATCTTAAAATTATGAATTGGTGCATGTGTCTCTAGATTTTTTTTTAAAACCAATACTTCCTTCATTACTATTTATATGTCATTTTAACTTCATTTTTATTATTAAATATAAGTTATTATTGTTAATTTATTTTTATTTTTTATCATATTACCATGTCCTTATCTCTTTTCTCCGGTCATTATTATTAGATTGATTATAATCATAAGTAGAGGCACTTTAGGAAAGTTATATAAATAAATAAATATATATATATATTAATTTTGACAAAATGACATCTAATAACTTATAAATCATTTAATGTAATCATTTCAAATTTTGGTTACAGTTATAACTTTTACAAAAAAATGTCCATAATATTTTTTTTGGACAACAAAAAAAAAAAAAAACAAGAAGTTATAATGGGTTGTTATTTTAAGTTTATGGTTTTTTTTTTTTTTTTGGGTGGGGGAACACTGTTCCTACTGTCAGCAAGACTCGAACCCAATACCTCTAGCAGTGGATACCAAGCAGGTTTGCCATTAGGATAATCTCGGGTCACTATTTTAAGATGGAAGGAGGTTAGGTAGTTATGGGAATGGCAATTATGTAAAATAATATTTTGAAGTAGACTTATTTTGTTAATGTTAAAATGATGAACTTTTTTAATTAACCATATTATATTAATATGTATTTGTAGACAAGTCAATGGCTTCTATAATTCAATTTGAAGCAATACCGAAATAGGTAAAGTTAAAAAATTATTCAAAATATGTAAATACATATAAGAACCCCTTCTATAGTGAGTTTTATATCTCTCTATAATATTTTCATCGCAACAAAATAAATTAATAGATTTTATTTTCCATGTTTTAAATATAAATAGTTTTCAATTATCAAAATTTAATTATGTTTTTTTTAGATCTCGTTTAATATTCTCTCTTATTTGTTGTAAATAAAGATAATTGAAATTATAAATAAAGGGGGAAAAAATAGTCTGAGCATAATATAATTAAATCTAGGCATTCTTAATTTACTTCAAAAGGTATAGGGGAAGAATGGAGTACTTGTATCTTTGCATTTTGGAATTTTAGGCAAATGCATAGATGAATATTTGACTGATACTATGTATATATATATTTCATTTGGCCTAAAATGTTACTAATTATCACGACTCTTTTTTTTTTAGAGGGATTTTTCGAGTCTAATTATTTTTGGGAAGAAAAAAACCCAAAAAGATTTATAGCAACAATAAATGATATTTATGGCTAAATCTACTCTTCTTTGAACAATTTAAATAATCATTAATAAACTCTTTATTACACGATGTACAACAATAGAACTAGATTTTTACGACTATAATATATATAAAGTGTCCCTAGATTTTCATTAATACAAGTTATAAAATTTCTTAAACAAATAAAGAAAACTGATTGGTTGGCTTTGGATTATATAAACAGAGCCAGACTAATGTGAAAATTTGTACTCATAATTGGGAATAAGAATATCTAATTTCTTAGAAAAACTTTTTTTTATTAAAAAAAAAAACATATGTAGTAAGAGTATTAATTTTCTATTTTTGTTTGTTTTGGATTATTTGTTATATTTCTAAATCAAAACAACACTCCACCTTTTTATTTTTCTTTTTTGCAAGACAATATATATATATATATTTGTTGCATCTATATGAATTAGAAATATTTTTAATGTGGACAAATTGACTTTAATGTTCTCATTAATAAATAAATAAGGTAAGTCATTTACATTTTAAAATAAGGATCGATAATTTAAAAACTACGATTATTTATTTAAAATACCTAAAAAAGGAGGGGGATGAGGACTTTTAATCAAATTACTCCCTAAGAATTTAGGGTAAGAAAATATTAGTGGGGATTGTGCCAAGAAAAGAGTAAAATATAATACTTTGTCCATTTGGAAATTAATGTTTCATATTTCATTTTTAATTGTCCGATATTGAATGTCTCATTTTATAAATTACTAAAAAAAATTTTAAAAAAATCAATACTATAATGTTTTAATGGATTAAGTCAAATTTTTTATTAAAATACGTATAAGTTAAATTATAATATTTAATTCCAAGCGAAAGAAGTAGTAAAATACATATCAAGTTCAGTAAAAGGACTTACATTTTAAAATTGAATAATTTACTCTTTAATTAAAAAAAGGGGGAGGGGGGGGCTTACATTTTAAAATTTGAATAATTTACTCTTTAATTAAAAAAAGGGGAGGGGGAAATAATCTATTACGAACATATGCATTCGGTGGACTTCCAAATACTATATAGTAATCATTTAATTAAGAACATTCTGTATTTAAGGCGGTTTGGCAAGAAGAGCGGATATGGCACGTGATACTAAGGTTGGAGTGGGACTGGGGACCACAGAGAATCACGCATGCACCTTTTCTGGATCCACCACGACTTCATCCAACAGTTCCAAAATGGACGGGAGTGGAGCTCTATAACCCGAGTAATTAATCACTCCTCCTCATCTAAAAGACTCCTATATAATATATCAGCCTAGTAGCCTACTCCACCCCTATAGTAGTCTCTAGACTCTCTACAGCACACTGTTCAATACCTCTGGAACTTAAACTCGCCGCAATCCCAGCACATTATTCCTCAATTCCCTACTCTCCAAACTGCTACAATTTTTTTTATAGTACTCCCAATACCTCTCATCTCTTTCCACGTGTCAACCATGCACAAATCCATTTCATATAAGTCTAAAGGAATATACTCCCAGAGTTGCTCCTATTTATATTATTTCAAAATAAAAGTTATTTTATATTTTTAAAATAATATTTTCATTTTCAATGAGTATTTAACTAAGAATTCTTAGTCAAATTTATCAAATTACATTAAATATTATGATTGAATTTATATGAGCATTATTTATTTCCGTTTCTTTTTAAAAAGGAATCATTTTTAAGGTTTTAGAATATAGATGAAAGTAATTAAAAGTATACATTTTAAGGTTTTAAAAGCATTTTTATTGATTTAGTAATTAATATTTTTTTGAATTAAAATACCCCTTATAATAAATAATACTCATATGAATTCAAATTTAATATTTAAAGTGATTATAAGTGTATTATTTGAAAATTTTCATTAAATATTTGTTGAGAAATAAAAATACTTCTTAAAAAATGTAAAGTGAATTCTATTTAAAAAAAAAATGTTAGCTAAAATGTCTTGTAAAAAGAAACCGAGGGAGTATTTATAATAAGGGATATTTTAATCCAAAAAAATATTAATTACTGAAACAATCGTTACCTTAATCTATGTTTCAAAACTTTAATTGACTTTTTAAAAATAATAGAGGGAGTATTAAGATGTTTGTAATTTTTTTTTAAATGTGTTATTATGAAAAAATATTAATAAAGAAAAAAGAGCATGAATAATATTAGAAAAAAGAATAAAATTTATATTAAACTATTAACAATGATTTATAATATAAAAAAAAAGTGAATTCAAATGATCTATAATTATGAATAAAGAAAGTATATAGATAACTTCAAAATTATTCCTTCGTGAACAACTTAATGGTAGAGTAACAAGCATAGAGACTAGAGAATAAAGGTGTAGTATAATATTAGGATTATTTTTTATATTAAAATATGTAAGCAACAACTAATTTGAGATAAAGAAAGCATTTCATATCCTATGAGTTAAAAAAAAAACAAAATCCTTCTTTTCTAAATTTTATACTATTTATCAAAATTATGGGATTAGATAAACTAATTCTTTTCAACCTATCATCCTGATGATTGAAGTATTTAAGAAAATAAAACTTTAATATATATATATATATATATTTATATTTATATATATTTACACCCACATCTTTTTTAATCCTCTCTTCTTGAAGATTAACAGGAGTATCCGTGTCTCAAACTCAAGACCTCTCTATCACAAATGTTGATGTTTATTATTAAGTTAGCAAGACTTGACATAATAAATATAAATTTTGGTAGTAAAAAGTGATCAATTTTTTTTAAAAAATACTGGAACATAAATTAATTTTGTCTTGAATAATATGAATATCACTCTAATCAAGAGGAAGACTCATTCATTAATGGAGCCGTTTTAAAAATAAAAATTCCAAAACAATGCATTTTTCATATATAAAAAAGAAATATTACTCCCCCGGTTTCTTTTAAAATTCATTTAAGATTTTTGAAATACAGACCAAGGTAATGATTGTTTTAATAACTAATATTTTCTCGAATTAAAATATCCTTCATGATAAATAATGCTCATATGAATTCAATTATAATATTCAGTGTGATTTGAAGGGTATGAATGAAAATTTTTCAGTAAATATTTGTTGGAAAATAAAAATACTCTTTGAAAAGTGTAATGTGACATTTGTTTTAAAATAAAATTGGTTAGTTAAAACAACTAGTAAAAAGAAACAAAAGGGATAATATTAGTGCCCAAACTACTAAATAAAATGTCATTTAAAACTTTTGTTGAAATTTCTTATGGTAGTTGTCAATATTTGATCTAAAAGATATTTAAAATTTTCAAATTAATTAGTTCCCTTAGATCATAAATCTTGAATTCGAATCCTATCAATATTTTTTTTAGATAGTGAAATGTTAGAATACATGTAAACTAATCTAGACATAACTAAAAAAAATCAAATTACATGAATTTGGATAAACAACACTATTGAACTGTAAAACTCAACATCATCTACATCATTGGAATAATTTGTGTTTTGTAAACTTAGAGGTGCAGGATATTGTAACTCTTTTCCTACGTATCTTTAATTTAGATAAAAAAACCTAAAGGTTTAATATAGTTTTTATTATTTTATTGATAAAATATATTTGTAAAAATATACGTGTATATTTATCATTGATGATATATAAAATGTGTATTAAAGAAAGATTAAAAGACTTAAAAAGCACTAAAAAAGGTTCAAGAAAGAAAGAAAGCATCCAAGTAAACAACGGTGCAAGTCAAGTACCTCTCCCTCACGCCAAGGCAAAGTTACAAATTCTTTATATAGATACCAATTAAGAACAAAAATTCTAGGTCTAGGAAATTAGAGATAAGGTTCAAAGACTATCATTATTTTATGTTTTCACTCCATCTTTTTAAATGTATGGAGAGGCGGCTAATTTATCCCCTTTTTTTTTCAGTCTCTTTTCTGATTTTCCTCATCCCTTCTTAAATAAATTGCTCATGTTAAAAAAGTCATCTATTTCTTAATTAGTCATATATAGACCAATTATTTGGAACTAAATTTCAGAATTTAAATATTAAAGAGTTGTTTTGACTTTAAAAGTTATGGTATTGTATTGTTATTATTCCCTCATTTCAGAATTGAATGTCTACGTTTTCATTTTAAATTGTCTGAAATGAATGTTTCATTTCCTATATTAGTTAAATTTTTTCTTAAGAGATTGATAAGGTCAAGTGTAAAATGAACTAAGTTAACTCATTTGCTTACAATTTGTACAAGTCAAAATGAAACATTCAATTATGGATGAATTGAGTATTTATTACGTAGGTAGATTGAGATCTATGTATATATATTTCATCCGTCATTAAATATAAGTCATTTTAACTAACTTTTATTGTCACTAATTATAAGTCATTATTGTTAGTTAATTAATTTTTTGAATGTGTGTTTTTTTTTTTCTCTGCATTAGGTCCTTGTCACTTTTTTTCCCCATATATTGTCGTTAGTTTGAATAACATATAAAATAGGGATATTTTAAGAAAAAAATATATTACCTTAATTTTTTCAAAATAACAATTAATGACTTATATTTAGTGATGAGGGCAGTATAATTTATCAAAAACTAAAAATGGTCGTTAGTGAAAATTTAAAATGAAATATAATTTTTTGAAAAGAAAAAAAATATTTTGAGATGTTTATAAATAATATAAATATAAATATTTAGATTAATTTTGACGAGAGAAGTATAGTACATTGTTTAAGGTTTTGAATTTTCTAATACACAGATACATCTGTGCCATATAACATGTATTAAACCAATAAAACATTCACACACAATTGCTCATTTTTATTGGTATAATAGTAAAATTGCTAGATATTTACTAGTTAACTAGTCAAAAGTTGAGGGGCTTGGCATTGATATTACTCCTTTCGTCTGGAATTAAATGTCCAAATTTAATTTACATAAATTTTAAGAGAATTAGTTAACATAGTTGATTTTAAACTTAATAATATCAATTTTTCAGTAAAATTTTAATTAATACAGAAAATGAAACATTCACTCTCAAATAACTCAAAATAAAAATATAACCATTTATAGTGAGACTTATAATTAGCTCCAAATATTCTATTACACATTTTATACAATTTTCTTATTAATGTACTATATAGTATCACGTATTAAAAAAAAAGAAAAAACGGAAGGTATTATAGGATCGGAACCCTTATGCTCCTTTCCATTTTGGGATAAGAGTCACTTTGATGCTAATCTTTTATGGAAAGGAGAGTAGGCGGTGGTTTCTTTAGTGTTCTTGAACTTGAAGCTCTTTCACTTTGAATGAAAATTATCAAGATTTGGTGGCCAATGCTCTGCAGATTCGTTTACTATTATTGCTGTTTTTCCATACAAAGATAGGTATGAAAAAAGGAACACATGACTTCTGCTATAAGAACAAGCACATGAAAAGGAAAATTTGGATTAATAATCCCATTATTTTTTTCTTTTTCTTTTTTTTTTTTTTTGGAAAGCTAAGCTTTTAGTAGATGCCATATAATGTACACCAAAACATGGCAATCCCTTGCCATTTTTGGAAACTACAATTGGTCTTTATGGGAAAGAAAGGCCAGTTTCATCTTCAAATGGTAGAAATTAGTGATGTTTTATGCTATTAGTTGATTTTGGAAAATTTTCAGAAACTTGCACACATATGATGGAAAGCAATATATTACCAAATTAAAAGGTACCGGATTTGATATATATTCATCGAACACACATCCTAATGTCATTTTCTTATCCTTCCAAAGGGTAACACTATTACCCCACCAGATGTTAAAACTATACTTATTTTTATTTTAAAATGTTCATAATAATAAAAATTTAACACTCATACGACTTCTATTTTATCAAAATTAAGGTAATGTTTTTTTTTTTCCTCATCAAAATGTCCCTATTTATGATTCCAATCAAACTAACAATCGTAACTAGGAAAAAGAGAGAAATCCCAGTAAAATAGTTAATAAACTAATAATAATAATTTATAATTAGTGACAAGAAAAATGTGTTATAAATAAGGATGGATGGAGTATGAATATATTAAGAATTTGCTCTAAATCTTCTAATAAAGTTTTTATGTTAGGTTCCCTAATTCATCAGTAAAAAATTTACCAAATATTTTAATATCGGATGCTTTCAAAATGAGGGGAGAAAAGAGAGAAACTTGCATCCAAAGGGATAATAGAGTGGTTTGAAGATGAAGTTGCATGAAACAGGTCGTGAATTCAACTCGATTTTTCTGCATACTCCAATCTTAATGAGTTGCCGCTATTAACGAAACAGTCAGTTGAAGTGTATGGAAACTAATCCGGAAATCACTTTAGGAAAAAAAAAACTTCTGAGTGGATTAAGACCTGAATTATTCCAGATGTCATCAAATTTTGTGAACACATCACCTGCCGGTCGAACTGTAGTATAATTATCATGCTACGATCTGCATTGGAAGAGTGGTCCAAAACATCTCTAGGTATTCGAGTAGGATCAAGAAAAACTTGCAAAAGTTAAGATAAGGTTCATCACTACAATTTCCTTCATTTTTTTTTCTTTTTCCTCTCTTGGAAAGTTTGTCACTATGGATAAAAGATATAAATAATTAAAGCGACATCAAGTCGACCATCCCGTCCTTAAAA
This sequence comes from Parsonsia alboflavescens, assembly GCA_028571225.1. Classification (NCBI taxonomy): domain Eukaryota; kingdom Viridiplantae; phylum Streptophyta; class Magnoliopsida; order Gentianales; family Apocynaceae; genus Parsonsia; species Parsonsia alboflavescens. The sequence goes on from JAOXNR010000030.1 coordinate 1,625,382, forward strand.
GAAAATATAATCGTAACTAAATGTTCTTTATTGGGACTAGAATTATTAGAATTCAAGAATCAAGGGTTGAATAGCAAATTCTTGCTCCAATCTAAGACCAATGTCGTCGAAATATTTTAGAATCTTTCAATCTTCGAAATTAAATGTTCTATATTTTAAATTTCTCTTTTCCTAAATTAATGTTTTTTTTTAAACAAAAACCATTTGGGAGTTGGAAGGTTTGGCACTTGGGTGGTTTTTGTTTAAAAAGAGAGAGAGAGCACTTTCCTAAATTGATAATTTTTTTAAGTTAAACGATATTCATCTGATTTATGTTTTAATATGTCTAAGGGAGTACTTTCTTCGTTTCTATTTATAATTCATTAATCATCATTTTGTAAATATTGAGATTTTTTTTCCTTTTTTCTTAAATATCCTTTATGAGAGATATGAAGATAGAAGAGAGTTTTGGGAAGAGTGGGAGAGAGAGACAATTAAAACAAAAATGGAAAAATACAGTCAAATATCTAATAAATTAATAATGATTTATAATTAATGATATGAAAAGACTGATGATATGAAAAAACTAATTTAGAATATTTATGTCAATTTATGATAATAAAAATAATAAAAAAAAGACTGATTAAAAAATCAATGGTGAGTCATTTGTGTGAGTCTATTACCCAAAAAAGCAGAAGATAAGGAGAAAAGGAAAAAGGAAAAAGGTGAAGATATATAGCTGGAGAGTCATGTCAAGGAATATCACAACCCATCAATATGATGCCTTTTTTAGTTTTAGTCTCATCATTCACGTTTTGGTCAATCTTGACTGCATGAACGGTATGATTGTAGTCTATGATCACTTCCTCAATTATTGATACCATATAGTAGTATAAGAATTCCCACGAATTAAATCAATTGGAAAAATTTTGAGGGATATGAATCTTTCATTAGACGTATCTAACACCCACTCTCTATCGTCGTATAAAAAAGTTAATATGTGTTTTTAAAAAATTCAAATATTTTTAAGATTTAATAAATAAAATATATTAAAAAATTGATAATTAAAAGTTATGAATAAGATTTTTATTAATTTTTTTTAATGTAATATGGAATGACATACGAAACATGTAATAGAAGATTCAGAATAAAATTCGAGAGATTAATAGGCTATCCTTTTTTTAATTGGAGTAAATTCAAATCCAATTGAAAGCGAATTCTTACCAAAACATAATACCCCCAATACTTTTATCGCAAAAAGAAAATTCTTATATGAAAGAGAGAGAAAAAATGTTATTATTCGAGGATTTCAAATAAAAGAAATGATTAGAGGATAAAAGTGCTATTATTTATGGGTTTTAAGTAAAAAATATCTATCTATTAATTCCTTTTTATGATATGGCTCGATGTAAATCGTAAAATTTATAAAGGATATGAATTCAAATCAATTTAAGGATTTTATCCGACAGTAAAAGGGGGAAAAACTGAAAGTCTTACGAAAGAGTGAAAAAACAAAAGCCAAAGGTTACGGCACACTTCCTGAGGGAGGTTATGATGAGGGAAAAGGGGAAGAAGCTTTCTCCCAAGGGACCAAATAAAAGCAAACGGATCACTCCCGGGTCTGCATCCGCCCGAGCTTTTCCATGGAAAAATATGGTGTCATCATTTACCCTAATGATTGTAATTATTTTCTAATTTCTAAACGGTGGCCTTTCTCCTCCCCCTCTCTCCTATATCCGCACTCAAGTTGGTCGATCAATGATGGTTCGGGTATCCCGTTTCCGATTTCACTTTCAAGCCCGGGTCTCACAGGTCAAGATTGAGATCCAAGATTTTAAGTGAGGTTAGCCTAATTAAGAATAGTTGCCACAACTCAAAAGTGAGGTTTTGTTCTACAAGTAATGAAAATTTTCAAAGGTAAATCTCATAAGTAACTTTAAGGATCCGAATCTCCTGATTGCCACTAGTCATTACATTAATAAAATATTAATAAAGATATTATTCGTAATCTTTAATTATTATCTTTTAATATATTTTATATATTAATATCTAAAAAGATATACTAAATCTTAGAATAACTTAATATTTTTGGGATATGTGTTAAATTTATACACATAATTGTATAATAAGAATTGATGAGTCAATTTCTACCCACAATATAAGTTGTTAGTTATCATTTTACGTGAATTAAAAACTGTTAAAAAGAATCATATTAAGACAAAAAATGCCCCTTTTCTTTCTCCAATAATTATAATTCTCATTCTTTATAATAAATTAAATGTAATATTAACGGAGGACAAAAATGAAATAAACATCATAATTATACCTTAATACTAACAAAATGACTGATATTATGAGACAGGAAAAAAATATTTCTTAACAAATTCACCATATTAAAAAATTATGAACAATTTACTATTATTTTTAACTTTTTGTATATGCGAGACAGGGATTTGTCATTAATGATAATTTATGAAATGGCATGAATTTTTTCCACGAGAAAATGAGAGGTCAAAATGCGGTAGTACGAGCTTTCCGAAACAGTCTCATGATTAAGATTATGATTATGGACATAATTTATTTATAAATGCAATATATCGGTTCAAAAGTTTTTTTTTTTTTATAATTTTTTTTGATAATTGGTTTGTTTTACATGATGGCCACATGGAGAAGTGGGGTCCACGGTCAACACCTGAAAATTTTACCAACAATTTTATTTAAAATAAAAAAGAGGGAAATGGGAAATGGGCATGGGGATTGGGCGTGCTTAGAAGGGAACACGAGAACAGTGTTGGATGTAGGGGTACAGGGAGACCGGTTTCATGGATTCCTGCGTTGGCGAGTGCGATACGTGAAGCTCCATTCTGTCTATTTCTTCTTCCTCTTCTTCTTCCATGGATTCTAGTAGTTGTGGGCCTTGGATCTCTCCCCTTCTGTGGCAATTTATTTATTTATTTATTATTATTATTTTTTTCTCAATCATCGACAGCAACAACGGCAGCAAAAGGTTTGAAAAAAGACACCTTTCTTTTTTCTTTCCTTCTACTTTTGCTTTCCGATCTTCGAGTTTTCTCCTTCTTACTCGACTGGAATTTCTTTTCTGTGATCTGTCATTTCATTTTCTTAGTTGATAATCTGTCTTAGCTTCGAAATTTATCAATTGGATGGTTGGTTAGCGGGCTTCAGTAAAGAGACTAATTCTAGTGAGAAAATAATATTGAAGTGATATCCTTTATAATTAAAGTGTAATGGGGCTTGGTACTTCTTCATTTTTTCCCCTCAGTTCCATTGGAATATTAAAACAGGACTTTTAACTCATTTAATCCACATATTTGGACCTATAATATGATATTATAAGGTTTTTTTTTTCCTCCAGCTCTTATGATCCCTTATTCAATTATGAGCGGTCATTATGGTACTATTATTATGAATTGTTTTTTTGATTTTAATTATCATTTTTTCTAGCAAAATATTCTTTGTAATAGATTATTTTGCAGGCATGGGATAACTTTCCTCGGATAAAATTATCCATTTCATCCTTTATACTCAAAATCCAATCAGCTCAAGAATTGTGAATAAATTTTAATTGTTAAATTAATTTATTTAGCTTTGTTAACTCAAATGCATCTGATTTTTTTAAAAAAATGGATTAGTTAGATTTTGAGTAATAAGGATGATATTGACAAATTTATGTCAAGGGATCATAATGAATGAAAAAAAAATTATGAAATCATACTATAATTTGATTCAAATATATGAACCCAAATAAACTATTTATTGATACTTTTATTCTTTAAGTTTTCATAGTTTTTTCTCTTACCAAGAAGAAGGGGTATTCTATAAGTATAATCTAGAACTCTTTCATTGGGGAAAAAACTTGAGATGAAATGAAATCCTTTTCGATCTAAATACCAAAATATTTCATGCACATAGACAAACAAACACGAACAATTTTAGAAGTAAATATCTGGAACCCTTCCTTATTAGTATTTTGTTTTTCTAAACGTAATCTTCAATTTACCAGTGTTGTGAAATTCGGGTTAATTTCCACCAATAATAAATTCACCCTTGTGAACTATTACACAAATAAATAGTGTAAAAACGATTGTACTAAAAAACCATCCCAAAGTAAATTCCCAGGAAAGCATGGAGGGACACACCGGTCCATTTAAATACCACACTCCTTAGACAGAATTTACTAAGACAAGTAATTTAATAGCACAATAATTAACAATAACTATACCC
>JAOXNR010000030.1:1629705-1645451 GCA_028571225.1 Parsonsia alboflavescens
TTTCCACCAATAATAAATTCACCCTTGTGAACTATTGCACAAATAAATAGTGTGAAAACGATTGTACTAAAAAACCACCACAAAGTAAATTCTCAGGAAAGCGTGGAGGGACACACCACAAACATAAAAGAGAACACCAGAATTTAACGAGGTTCGGTCAATTATGCCTACGTCCTCGACCACAACTAAAATAATATTTCTCTGATTGAAATATTACAAAGAGTGAAGAAATTATCCAAAAATAAGAGAAAATACAATTTTTGGATTATTGATGGGATAATTACAAAGGGAGGGGGGAGTTCTTTTATAACCAAAACTCCTCCCATTGTTGGTCTAATCTCCCGACGTGAGATTCCATTTTGTCAACCAAAACAACAACCAGGACCCTTCTGTTTCTCCACAACACAGTTTCCAAAAGGATAATTAAGAAGAAAAGCATTTCTGAGAATAGGTAAAAATCGAATAACAAAAACTTAAAAAAAACGCGTATCTTAAACTGAAAATCAAATCTACGAACACTGAAAAAGAGTGATGCATCAGAGTCATGGAAGTATTGAGAACAAACATAGCCTGGGGCACTTCAACAGAAGGCCAAGCTCACCATAATCCAAAAGGAATTCTCGTCATATGCATCAATTCAGACTCGTTCAATCAATCAAAACAAATAAGATTTGGTTTACAGAAACTTTCATTTACAAGTGGCCATTAGTAGAACAACTTTGCCCTCTGGGCATTTGTCTAAATAACCGGAGCAGTAGAGACCCGGAGAGAACACAGCTAGTGCCGAGTGGTGAGAGTCATTACACAAGATTGCAGGTGCTCTAACCCTACACTCCACTCAACAGGGACGACTGCTGTTTTGGGCCCAGAAACACAAGATGAAAAATTTTGGGCAATTATTATTATTTTTTTTGGATTAAGGGGAAAGTTCTTTTACGGGCGAAATCCCTCCCACTACGCACGACAAGCCCCCTCGTATTAGTGGGATATAAATCAGGGATGTACACAAACTGGCAGAGGACAGACGAAGAGGACGCCCAATGGATTTCGAACCTCCATCTGCCGTTGGAGTTAATCAAATGTCAAGTTAATCTTATCAGCTCGCTTATGCCCTTGGAGACGAATTTTTGGCAATTATTATTGTATATGATGGTGGGATACTGAATTTTCCCTCATTTAAAAAATCCATATATAAATTCAATTTTCTTTTGGATATATGGGCTTCAACGATCATTTCCGTTGAACTTTCTTATGAATGATTTTATTGAAGCGGAAAAAAGAAAGGAAAAAAATTAAATAATGTTTCAGTCTGGGCCGAATAGCCCAACATTCTAAAGATTTTGCTGAAGCCTGCGATTAGTTTGGGCCCCAAATGAGCCGACCTTGAATTGCAGACCTGGCTGCTTCAGTGGCAGACCTGTTAGAGAAACGGTTTGACACCGAAAAGTCCCTAACGAGTTTAGGGTCTTCTAGGGTTTTGCCATTGCTGGAGGAAAATTAAATTGCATCGGCAGTTAGATTTTGAAGCAAAATCAATGGAGGGATTGATGGTTGCTGATGCCAAATTAGTGGTATACATGCACCCGTCGAGAGCAAGAAGGACAACAGATGCTATTTGTCATGAACTCAGTTCTATGCTTTTCAAGTAGGCTTTCTTTTGTAATGACCTAATCTGAACCACGAATTATTGAAGAATTGTTATCCTTGGTCTAGTCGTTTATAGAACTATCAAAAGTTAATGGTGTTTTATTATTATTATGAATAATTAACAGTAAATTTGTTCTTATTACAGGTTTAGTGAAACATTTGATGGTGTTGTATTGGCATATGACCCCAAAATTCAAAGTGATTTGGCAAGAATTTTGCCCGGAATACATCCTTATTTTGGTGTGAGAATAGAGGCAAAGTTATTACTTTTTCATCCGAAGCCCAATATGCTTTTAGGTAGTCCTACTGCATTGCTCTGCATTATCATGCAAGCATTTCCATGTATAAGTTAAACTATTAGGTTGTGTTTTTAGGAATTAAGCTCATTAAACCAACTGTGATCTTCTCCCAGTAAGCTTAGAAAATAACACAGCTAAATGTATAATGAGTTGATGCACTTGCTTAAGTGTTACATTATTGAAGAAATTGCTCTGTCAAAAATTTTTTCTTTTCCAAAATTGATCTCTTGCATCCATCTCCCCTCTGTTTTTTTAATGTACATGTTGCATCTCATATCATTATTATGTTACAGAAATTTCCCGAAATTTCCCCCCGGAATCGTCTTCATGATTTGTTTGCATGGTTCTTCTTTTCAGAAGGTGAGGTAGTTAAACTCAGCCAACACTCCATCCATGTCATTGTGCTTGGTTTTTCATCCGCTGTTATTTTGGAGGAAGACATCCGTGAAGAATTTAAGTATAAAATTGTAAGCACCATGGATTTGGGTAGATATTGAATTTTTGTCTTTACTTATATATTTAGCCTGGGGATATTAAGGGGTGGGAATATCTATGCTTCCAGTGGTAAAGCTTTAATTCAACTCTTCTGGTCAGAAACATGGGAAGGAAGCCTATGTCAGCAGTTCTAACAAAAAACATAGAGTCAAGGTGGGAACTATAGTACGCTTCTCTGTTAAGAGGTACATAAATTGTCTTCTTTCATTCTTATTTCCGATTGTTCTTGACTATGTATTTTCCTGGCTGCAAAGTCGTGATATTTTTCAGTACTTGGTATTTGGTAGTGGGATTGTCTTTCTATGAGTATGTGTTCCTCTTTTTTGATAAATAAGGGAATTCTGTCTATCTTGGAGCACTAAGTGGCAAAGAGACTAGCATTATTTTCATTTTCCCATACATTGACTATGACCTCTGGAAGAAACTTCCTCATCTATTGATTCTCAACCGTATTAAAAAGGAATTGGGGTTATCTGGATAGAATTTGCCCTAGCTACTTGAACACATGTAAACATTTTAATTTCTGGGAAAATTGGATATGAATGCATGAAGGAATTGCCAGATGGTGTACTCTTTCTCTGTTGATTCTGTCATCATATAAACTTAGTTTTGACTATTTGCTCATTATTTTTTAACTGTTTGAAATCCAGAATGTAAGAGTCTTGTAGGAATGTCCTTTTTCTCAAAAATACTTCATATAAACATATTGTGTCTGTAGGACAATTACTTCTATAGATTGTAACTTCTGAACTCTTCGCTGTATATTGATCTAAAGAGGTATGCTTTAATTCCTTTTAAGTTTGTCATGCTTTTGGCTGCCATAATTATCTCCAAACTGAATGAATTTGATTGTCTAATGCATTCCAGTTGGATTATATTTTTGAGCTGGAAAATTACTCGTTATATGTCTGCTAATTTGCTATAGATGCCCTTGCAATTCCATTCCCGATTGCTTTATAACATAGGAAAAAAAATGTTTATGAGGGGATGGTTAAATGACTGAATCTGTTTCAAACACTTGTAGTTTTAATGAGGAGATACTCCACATTTTTGGATCATTGGTTCCTACGCATACAGGATGTGTTCGATGGTTAGAAAGAAATTGGGAGGAATGGTCACAATATGACAGGTTATTTCTTGAACTTGAAGTAAAACAGACAAGAAAGAATTGTTTTAATAGACATTTGTTCTCTTTGGCTTCCATAGTACAGTCTTTTCATATATGTAAACAAAAACTGCAGTACCATCAAGAAGCGATCTTCGGTAGAGGAAATCAGAGACAATGGAGATCATGACAAACAGACAATGGATGAAACAGTACCCATGATTGCTGCTAATCCTGATAAGAAGTCAAAGAGAAGGAAAATGGGGGAAAAATGAAACTTCCTGAATGCATGTGCGTACACTTACAAAGTTCTGTACTTCAAAGGTGAAAATTCATTTTGTTACCATCTGCAGTGCTACTCATTCATGCAAGTTGAATCCACCATTCTTTCACATTATTCCTTGCTCGTTATTATGTTTGTTATCTCATTGTTTTGTCAATTTGATATGTCTACCAGTTTTGTTCCCTTGTATTCTCAGGTATAATATTTTGGTTGGTTGCATGTGCCATATTATGCCCAAAATACTGCCATGTGATGCATTCTGTGAAGATGTATAGCAACCTGTTCATATGAAGCCTATGTAACTTGAAGCCCATTATAAGGTTCTTAAAATCTTGAACCCAATTGGTTTTATATGGTCAAGTTACATGGTTGATGTGCTTCTTTGGGCCCTAAATTCTGCCATGGTATTCTCTTGTAGTAAAAGCACACAAATTCATTCAAGAATATAGCTAACCCTGCTTGAGGTCTGCTGAAACTAATTCTTTTGTCATCCTGGGTCTAATTTAACTTTTCCTTTCATCATCCACAATGCAAAAGGAAATCCTATTATGCAGGATGAATTAAATGATTTCTCCATGCAGTGAAAGTTTGGGGCATGACTTAAAAGGATTTCTACAGCACAACAGACTGTTTCTTCCTTTACCAATAAGGACAGGATCAAAGCAACTATCAATTTTTAATATTTTGCAGTAAATGAAAAGGCCAAGTACCTTAACTGTCAAATCACAAGTAATCGAAAAGGAAATCTGACTAGCAGCACTGCAGATGTCTGTAATTGCCATGTTTTTTTTTTTTTTTTTCTCCCTTTTGCCCAAGAAAGTTAATTCTTTGCAATTGGAGGCATGTTTTTCTTTGGCTTCCAAAGATGATGATCCTTGTAGGACCAATGAATTTTCATTAACTTCTCTTCCGGTAATTTACCACCGCATGCAATGGCAACTTAAATTATTATACATGTGACATTACCTCTTAGGTTATTGATTTTGAATATAGGTCATAGCTTGACTAGATTGAAGCAAATTAAATGATGATCTTGTTTTCTTATTTGTTTTGTCCGGTTTTGAACTAGCTAGTGATTTTGTTTAAAGGTCATTTGCTTCATTATCATCTTAAGGGTTGAATGGGGTTTACATGATGCCGGCGGTTTCCATATCTTCAAATTTCCAATGGGCTGAATAGGGAGAATGTAGCTGTTCCACCTAGCACACAAATCTTTTCATATTAGAAAATGAAACTAAAAATGTTATTTATTTGTTTTAGGATAACATTTCTTAGATTTTTAGATTCTAAATCTATGTTTTGGCAATGGCAATAGAACACTTTTAGCCCATGCGGTATGATTATATTTGGTTAGGCAGTCACGAATCTTAGCTGATGCTGGCTGTAGATTGATCATTGATACAATTTGCATTGTATCTTCAGGGCCCTTTCTTATTTGACCCCTTAAGCTTTATGGAGAATAGAGATTTACTTGCTTCTTTTTTGTTGTGCTTGTGACACATAGTGAGGATTTTTAGTGTTAGTTAACAAAATCAAATCTTCCTATTTGGGGTGCACGTACATTTCATTTTGCCAATGTACTTATGATTGGTATTGTAGAAAAAAATTTTATGGGTGCCAAATAAGAATATATTGGAGGAATCACAATCAGCATTGGTTATGGGGTCCCTTTCAGAAACACCCATATGCCATCTTGGGCCCCCTTTATAAATCCCAAGGAAAACGAAAGTTGAAAGAAAAGTATTAATATTCTAGCATGTTATTAAATTGTAGTATGAACCCAGAAATAGAGGTGGGGGAAATGGGGTTCCAGGTTGGTAAATGATGCTCCGTGTTGCATCTTCCTGCCATGTGCTGGCTGGATTTTAATAATCAGAAGAGAACTGAGAAGGTTATGACAAAAAACTACCGTGCAATCCGGAAGCCTAACATGCTTCTATAGTCTCTTTCCTATTAAGAGTATGATTTCATATCTTCTCTCTTACCAGTTTTTTTATTTTTCTAGTATTTGAATTGTTAGTAGAGCAGCAGTTAAGGACTGAATCTTTGTTTGGTTTACCTTATATTTGTTGTCCTGCTTCTGTCATCCTTCTTCTTGCTCTTGGCTAGAATGGATCTTAAAGATTTCCTCATATTAGCGATGGATTCTGGATAGTTTGTATTGTGGTAGTTAAACTTGACTATCAAAAATTATCTCTACAGCCTTGTTTCGCAGGAAAAAGATTGCGAAGTTGGAGGAGTTTGTTGATTTTTCATTCTTATGGGCTTTGTTGAAAGCCGAAACGGGACACTTAAGAATATCACAAACAACATCCCTGGATGACCATGAAGAGTGGAGGAACGATGAAAACTTGGATCAAACTGAAGTTGTTCTTGCTATTATTAGATCTTAAGAATCAAGATGTTTGCATTTCAATTTTTTTTTCCTTTTTAGAGAAAAATATGGTGGAGAATCCAAGACAGGAAATCATTGTAGTACTAAATTCATTTACAGACCATGATTGATGTATCATTTTTTGTGATCATGTGGTTGAAAAGTCTCGTTAAAATTCCTCTCAATTTGGTCCATCTGATGGTCATTTGCTTCCGTAGTAGTGGTAGTAAATCTTAGCATCTTCATTTGTCATTGGATTTTGGGATAGCTAAAACTGATTCTCTCAATCATTTTCAATCATTTGCAAAAACTAAAAAAAGATCGAATATGGGAAAATGATTAGGTGTTAGAACCAAAGAAAGACTAAGTACTGAAGCGTCAAACTACGCCACCGGGATCGGTTCATCACTTAAACAAAGGCAATCACTTCTGCCTCCATAAAAGTCGTATACCACATAATTGAGTATCCTGATTGAGTTGATGCCTTGCCTAATCTTTGCCTATTGCTTACTAATAACATCGTCAAATAATCATCATTAGCAATAATTAACTAGCTTTACCTTAAGTCTCTCCTCCTTATACATATATACACATTTGAGTTCTTGAATATAAAAAATTAAAGACTAACCATGAAAAATGACATGAATCATATATATGACTGAATTAATGGCTTAATTTGAATGTCAAGCGTTGAAACACTCATTTCATTTAGAAATGGAAAACTTGGTTACTCAAAATAAATTCTTATAAGATAATTATATTTACTAACCACACAAAATAGCCTGTGAAAGAGTTGCCGCTATCCATGGATGAACATAGAACTCGATAATATAAGACCTAATACATAAGGATGTTAAGAAGATTCGAATTCGAGATTATTGATTTCTGTACACTCGTTACTCCACCCCACCTGACGTTCCCCAAGGGGCAATTGCAAATATTACTCTATATACTCTATACTGTGCAAGAATTATGTATGGATAATAAATATATGCTTCATAAAGAAGAGGTATGGTTGATAGAATGAGAGGGACCTCTCTTTTTTGGTGGAATTTGTATTAAATAAACAAAGTTTACCTTTTTCTTTACTTTTTAAAGAATTATGTGAAATGGGTTCAAACATTTTCTTGAAAAAAAAAAAACAATAGGCTATTATTACTCCTGTTTTTGCCCGTCGTGTGGCGGAAACTGAGCAGGTGCATGAATGAATAATGCAGAAGAGACTGCAGCAGAAGAAATATGAATTCTTGAAGCAGAGCCGGCATGGAGCTAAGGCTAATTTCCTACCACTACTACTATCAAACAAGTACGGATTTCTCGGGAATGAACTACCGATATGTAGTCCCATAACATAAAAGCCAGTACTAATTCTTACCAATGAGTGTGTTCTTTCTTACGTGTCGGGGGTTCTTTCTTTTCTTTCTTGACTTCTCGTTATTAGAGACAGTGCCGAAATGGGTTGGCCTTTCCCCCAATATAGACATACAAGCATCTCTAAAGTTTCTCCCCTGCCCTCACCTCTGCACCATCCACTATCATTTTGTCTTCTCTTTCTTCTTCTTTTCCTTTTCCCCCCTCCAATTCTGCAGTGGAATCATCAAGTTTATGGCATGCACGAAATACAAAACTCTTCTTCCTTTCTATGGTCTCTCATCCGTTTAAAAAAGAACGTCATTTAAGAAAAAGAGTCTTATTTTAAAATGAGGTTCATTTACATAATTTAAAAAAAAGGTACGATTGAATAATTTATTTTATCCCCTTTTTTTTTGTCAAATATCCTTTTACTCCATGTATTTAGGATAAAAAAAAAATAATGCATTGATTTAGTCAAAATACAAAAAACATCCTCATTTAAACTACCTAGAAAATTAGAGTAGGAAATAATCAAAAGGTAAGAATGGAAAAAGTGCAATAAATAATTATAAAAATTTTGTAAAGCGACTTGTATTATGAAACAAATTTAAATGTCTAAAATGACCTACATTTTGAACGGGAGGGAGTGACATTTTCCAATGCAATTAACACAATACATATTCCAATTTTTAAACTAATCAATCAAATAAAGGAGAGAGGAGAGAGAAAGAAAGAGAAAATAAAGGAGGAAAGAGGATTTGGGGATGTAAAATTAAAAAAGGGGCAAATTTGTCTCAAATGGGTAATATTATGATTACTTTAATTTTGATGAAAAATCCTTAAACGATATTTTTTTTTAACCGGAGGAAGTACAATTTATAAATTTAAAGATAAATAATTTAAACTAATCATAGGAAAGTTGATCATCGATCTTATCTCAAGAATTAATGCTTGAATTAACACCCAATGTAATTTTATTCTAATCCGAAGGCTAGCACACTTATTCTCTTCAATCTTTGTCAATTAATTTATCTACAACCTTCTTCTTCCCCTTTTTTTTTTTTTTGACACCTTACCTATACCCCTCTTGTCTGGAAGTAATAGTGACACTTCCACCTACTTTTATTGTGTTTCGAATCTAAAACCTTTCGATCTTAAATATTTGTACTTATTACTCAGCTAGTAAGGTTATACAAGTAACGTGGATAATCTTGAATCCAAACACAATTCTATTAATTATTATCAAATTAAAGAACCCATGATCAATCCTCTCTATGCAAGAATCACATAGGGTTAACTAGAGAGTGCATGGATAACATTTTATTAAATAAAATAAAATAAAGGGGTGGGTTTCTTCCAATCAGCTGAAAGGATATCACTGCAGGCTTCTGCGGATTGTAGATACTATCCACCGTCCAAATACATTACATAAATATATAAAAATAAATAAATATATATATATATATATATATATTGTGTGGGCAGAGAGGATTGGAAGCTTTCGATTGAGTGATGGGATGAGACGTTGACAAGTATTTTTTAAAATAAAACAAAACTGCAACTCTCAAGAATTATATATATATATATATATAGTTTTAATTTAATTTAATTTAATTTAATGAGGACTGCCATAAAAATACAACCCTAGCTTTTCTTTTGTTCCTATATGCTAGAAAAGAGGGTTTCAGTTGCTGGGGAATTTTGTTTTTTTTTTTTCCTTTTACAGGGTTTTCATGGCACATTGCTAGTGCAACTCCATCTGTACTGTCTCTCCAACTTTTGGCTGTAAAAGTAAGACTGCTGGGAAAAGCAGAGTTCTGATGAGGTGGAAGACGACTGGGATTTATAGTTTAGAAAAAAATTATTATTTGATTAAATATAATTGTGTTAATTAATTAATAGAGCTATAGAAATTTATTATTCGCACACAATCTAACAATATTTTGGTACGTGGGAAAGCATTGAGCTGGTTTGTTAATTCGTTGCACCCACAAGCCAGTTCACAATTAGTTCAACAAAGAATTGATATAGGAATTTGAAATTAAATAAATATCATTTTAATTGAAGATTAATATTTTTTATTATCCCTACCACCAAAACATTTGGTGATTTATCATTTAGAACCTCGGGCATTTTTCTTTCCCTTTCAAAATAGAAATATTTAAGATAGAGAAATGTCGTACTCAAAAGTCAGGTTGAATGGTTCAAAGATGAGGTAATGTAGATCGTAAGTTCGACTTGATTTTCCTACAAATTTTAATCTTGATGAGTTGTAAAGATTAACGGAACAATCCAAATACAGGTACGTGCTATAGTTTGATACGGACAACACTAGTTTAAAAAAGAAGAAGATAGAGATATGCTTAGAATTTAATGTTCGAATGTATGAATCAAATTCATATATCTTAATAATTATTTTTAAAATAATCTTAATTTTGATGAATAATCCTTAAATGATTTAGTTTTCTGGGTGGAGGAATTCTTGGGTTAAGATTCAGAGGAAGATAAGGATTGAATAAAAATAAAGCGGCCCTGCCCGGGAGGCATTGGGAAGGAGCAGAACCTATACAAGTGGCCGATGGATGAATTGCATGCAGAGAACTCGGCTCGATCAAGTCATTCAATTCAACACTGCTACTATATTACTGATCATCGATCCAAGCTTTATAAATTTGTCAGAACAAAATAATAATAATAATAATTCACGAATGAGGTTCTTTCCAGAGAACTCCAAGAATGCCTCCTAAAAATAAAACCTGTTCGTGAAGAAGAAGCCACTGTTTCCCCATCCTCTCTTTCATTTCCCAAAATAACTAACGTTCGTTCGTAATTACCCATGGTCAGGTCACCCCTTCTCAAAAAGGGAAATTTTTTTTTTTGAAAAAAATATCATTATTAATTATTGGTCACAATCAATGATCATTGTTGACCTTTTGAATTATGCAGTGCGTGTTATTTTTTGTTAAATTTATATGATGCATTATTTATATATCAATTCTTTTCATACTGAAATAGAAGAAAAAATAAATAAGATCACCTTCTGATAGTATATTACTCCTTCTTTCCTCTATTTAAAATAAAAAGGAATGTCGTTTAAATATTTTTCATCATAATTAAAATAATCATAACATTATTTATTTGAGATAAGTTCATCCCGTTTTAATTTATCTTGAATTGCATTACTAAATTTTCTTTCTGAAAATTTGATAAAATAAAATAAAATTGAATTGTGTAAATAATAATCATTTTAAAATAAAATTCCCTTTCTTAAACGATATTCATTTTTTAATCGTGAGAGTAATTTATGAGGTAACAAACAGGTCTGGATTAGCAACCAAACTGAAGACGTTCTCTAGCTCCTGTTGCGCACCCCAATTCAGGTCTGTTTAATGATTAATTCATTAAAAAGCTGGCAATACAGATGCCAATCAAGAATCATTTTGGCTGTATTTTCTGATTTTAGGACACGTACGTCTCGAACCATATTAATAAAAAATTCAAAATCCAAAAGGTTTTCTACTTAAATTCTGCTCATAATATATCTTAATTAGTATACTTTTGTCGTGCAAGCTGACAGACAAATTAACACATCTTCTTGTCCTTTCCTTATACTGTAATGACTCCTAACAAAATTCTTGTTCATCCCCTCATCTATTGAGATGTCGCGAAAGTATCAATGGATTGTTTCATAGGTCATATAAACTTCGTTTCAATTCAATGGTTCAAACAATACTACTTCTGTTCCAGGGCATGCATGTGCACTAGTAAGATTTTGATGGTCAAAGATAAAGATAACAATCTAACAGTACTTGATTATCAAACACAGACATTGTTCAATGAATCCATCGAAAGAATTCAGAGAATTTTGATAATTAAATGTAGCATTTTATTTTAGACAAAAACATGAGGGGAATCTGATAATTAATTAAAGTAGCAGTAATAAAAAGAAATAATAATAATAATGATGATAAGCTAATTAAGATTAATAACAGCAAGATTTGTGGACATCACGGCCTCACGTTCCGTTGTCTCTATAATCACTGCTTTAAAATCTATTGTCAGGGAGAAGAATATATCTTGAATCAGGGTTTTGAAAATGCCCCTGGTGGGGGGGAAGGGGGTACGTGGCGGCCTCCTGAGCTGCCATGCAAAAGCCAAAATAGGATTGCCTGTCATGGCTGCAAAAAACACATTTAGTACCAGGATTGTCGGCCTTAATCCAAACTGTATTATCGTAAATCCAAAAGGGATTAATGGTTAATTAACTATATAATCGGACAAACATAGTACCAAAATATGATCTTTTATCAGAAATTGTTGAACCATCAAACAACATTAATCCTCCAGGTCTAGCTTATAATTTATACAATACACCTCATTTTCTTGTTAAATTGTCTATTAGATTGAATACTCCAATGCACAAAAATGCTATGTCTGATTCGGAGTTTATCAGATAAAATATTGTGAGTATTTATATAATTAACTAGTCAATTTAACATGAATAAACATGTAAAAACTTTCTCTTTATAGTGTGAACTCCATTGACGATACAGTTAAGCATGGATACAATTAGAAAAACTTTATTACTCCATTTCACGATAGATGTCATTTTAAAGAAAAAAGTCAATTTTATAACTAATATCAATCGTTCAGGCTGATGATAAATTATTTATCAAATTTTTCTAATATTAACCTTACTTAACTCTCATGATAATTAATATTCATATGTTATCATTATCTATATCCTCAGGAAAGAGAAAAGGCATCTTAGTTTGCCCCGCTATTTTTTAAATCTCCTATTACCCAGGATTTTTTAAGTGGCGTGTGAAACTTTAAAAGCCATTTAATTTAAAATCAAAGGAGTAAAATTTTTTTGAAAAATGTAAGCCATAATAAATATGAAATAATTTAAATTTTTGTTTTTTAGCGATGTCCAGAGGGTGTTGTTGAGATTCGAACTCAAAACTTATAGTCAATGAGCACGCCACACTTCCCAATGAGATATCTCTGTAGAGACAAATAATTTACATCTCTCTAATGAGTTTGATTGTGGTTTGAGAATTTCTAGACTTTCTAATTATTCCCTTCGTCACTAAATATAAATCATCGTTATTAGTTAATTAGGTATTTAATATTATTTTTTCTATATTATCTCTTTAATGATGTTCTAATTTTTGAAATGGTAATGAGAGGACATTTTAAAAGAAAAAAGTTATTTTAATTTTAAATTAAATGAAAGCAAGTAACTTATATTAAGTGATGAAAAAAGTATAAAAACCGGTTTTATTTCCTAGAGGAGGAGGACAGTTAAGGAAACCGAACCGTACTGAGTTAAAGTACTCACACAATGAACGGCAAGCGCCCGTGTGAGTTCGGCCTTTTGTAGATTTAAGATTTAAAAAGATTAAGATATTATGGAAAAGTCCAAATGGGCCGTAAAAGGAGGAGGCCACGGGGGATGGGAGGGCCGTAAAGCAGGTGACACTCTTGAGAGAGAACAACTAAGCTAAGAGTCCTTCGAACCTAGACGTTCTTGTGGAAAGTATTTCCCTCAAAAGGGGCCCGCCAACTGTTTTAACATGGGCTGTAAAATATATTTTTAAGATATATAATTGGGCTAATATTTTAAAAGAGAAATTTTCTTATTGGTCTATTTGGGAGGAAATGGGACCCACTTCCAGCCGAGCTCCAGATAAAGCTTACTTTTTTAAAGTCTTTTAACCCCCTTCGTTCGTGATGCCTCCCGAGAAGAAGGTGCCATGTCAGCTTCTGACCATGACGTTCGATAACGGTATTTCTTTGAAGTACGCGCCGAATGGTAACAGATAGGAGGAGTAGTAATAGTGACTGCTGCCACATCATCGAATCATTGGGGGACCCAGCACTCCAATAGATTTTTCTTTATTAGAATTTTTATTTTTTCTTTTCTCTTTGTGATAATGAAATATCACGTCTAAAATTAAATATCTCATTTTTTATTTTACATGTATTTTAAAAAAAAGATTGGCTTAATTTATTTTTAAATTGTAATGTAAATTTTATTAATAATATTTATCTAATTGAAAAAAATTTATATTTATTTTTAAACGATTCAAGATAAAAATTAAGACATCTAATTTTGAACGGACGAAGTATACAGTAAGGGAATAATTATAAAACAGTAGAAAATAGAGAGGCATATGTTACTTTTAGGGGAAAATAAAGTTTCTTCAAAATGTTTTTTTTAAGATGATGGAGGTAGTTGTGTCATTATTTTATGGCTAAAAATTCAAAAGTTAAAGCCATCTAATAATGTGCTGAATATAAGTTTAATATAATCAATAGTGTTATTTTAGTGTAAAATTTTTATTGTGAACAAAATTATACATTCGTGTTTATGTAATTGAAGCTTGTAAAACTTTGCTAGGTTAATGTAAACAGTAACATTTGGAATCGAGAAATGTCAAGTTCAAGACACGACGAAAAAGTAAATAGAGTAACACTATTGATCCTCAAATTGAGAGGGTGAGTTTAAAAGAAATCAAAAAAATTTTAATTTTCTTAATTTTTTATAAAATCTAATAAATGGTTTTGATTTTGATTTGAATTATTAAAATACTCTTAAAATTAATATACCTAATTGTGGGATCACATAACTAGTGAGAAGTTAATCACTTAAGAAAGAAATTAGTGGAACTTCAATTTTTTAAAAAAATATATATTTCATTTTGTAGAAATAGTTATTCAATTCTTAACATCGCAAAATGAAAGGAAATACATTCAATTTTTGAAAAAAAAAAATGTGAAGAAGAAGAAGAAGAACAAGTAGATCTTTATGTATTCTTTTCTCCAATAAATTCAAACATTATAAATTTTGTGACATATGATTCATAGTCTTTCTCAAATAAAAATACTCAGCTTTTAACGAATTAAATAATTTCGGAATAAAGTTAAAAGAATTAAATCGGACCATTGAAATTTTAAATTCTCCATAATCCATATATTGTTTTACTATTTCTTTAGGGATGTAGAGTAAGTATTTGTATTCGATAAATCATAGGGTCAATCCGCTTATGTAGGAGAGTGTTAAAAAAATTCGAAATCGAGAACTATAATCTGCTCGCTCGCCACTACAGTCACTAAAATGTCTCCGAATGGATTATCCCATTAGATCAATTACTGTACATTTCACTGCTCAAATTTATTTTAAAAAATGTTGAAAACTTCGAGGGAAGAAGCTTAAAAAGGCAACAATATCATCCACTATTAACTTTTTGTTTAAAACCTACAAATCTTGAAGTCTCATATTAAGATATGTCTTGCAAACTATAGACAAGATAAAAATATTAAAAAAAGTCTTATTAAAATCTAAACCTCATCTACTAGAATGTCCTTGGAGAATTATCCTATTAGATCAATTAATGCACATTTCACTCCTCAAATTTATTTGAAAAAATGTTGAAAAATTTGAGGGAAGAAGCTTAAAAGGGCAACAATATCATCCACTACTAACTTTTTGTTTAAGATTGAAACCTACAAATCCCAAAGTCTCATGTTAAGATATGTCTTGCAAACTATAGACAAGATACCTTTTTAGCAAAACTAAACCCTTACATGATATAACAAAAGGATCATATCTTCTTATTTAGATCCACAAAACCCTTCAAGAAACAAAGTGAAAGTAGTTAAATTTTCTTGCAATATATTCCTCCAATCTTGATTAACTAATCAAGATTAGTTGTAAGAAGGCAAGGAGAATAAGGGGAAATATTGTGTCCGGAGATAAAAACAAAAGAGGTAAGTGTGTGCAATTTGTTTCCATGCGGTTATGTTCAAATTAAAGAATGATGTTATAATAGATTTATGTTGGGAGATTGTAGTTTGTTTGGGAGTATATCTGCTGAAAACATTGAACAATGTAAATAAGATACCCTTTTGATCCTTAAATCTTAACAAGTGGGGCTCCAAAAATGAAAATAATATTTGAGAAAAATTATGTTTTGGGGGATGCATTGCATTCTACCTCAATTAAACATGCACGTGGACCATGGGATTCCTTCTCCTTTTTTTTTTTTTTTCCATTTTCTTGACCATTAATCTGTTTTTCTCAAATGTTATAATTATTTAAACCAACCATTCATTATTATTTTTTTTTTTTTCAAAATCTAAGGTATTTATGTTATCCAAATTTCTCGGATTTTGACCCATTAT
>JAOXNR010000030.1:1653248-1678351 GCA_028571225.1 Parsonsia alboflavescens
GATTTGGTCCCATAGAGTATGATTTGTTTGCTACATATCTTATCCCTTTCTCACATATATCTCAATGATGTTCTTCCTTTCCTGCCAAGCAAAGGTTGGGACTTAGGGGAATGAGTTCCACTAGCATATTAGAGATACAGTATAATTGTTATATATTGAGTGTGAGTGTACAAATGAATTTTGTAATCATTATTGTCCCCTTTTTTTTTTTATTCCGAGGTAAAAGATTTATTATGAGCACATGTATCACATTCATTAAGATCAACCAACAATTTCTTCGGATTTTATTTATAGTCGTTTAAAGTTTTGGAATATAGATAAAAATAATAATTGTTTTGATAATTAATATTTTTCTTGAATTAAAATATATTTTATAATAAATAATATTCATATGAATATTTAATGTGATTAAAAGGGTATGATTGAAATTTTTTCATTAAATGCTTGTTGGGAAATAAACATCTTTCTTTAAAAATGTAAATTGATTTTTATTTTAAAATAAAATTGATTTGGTAAAACAACTAGTAAAAATAAATGGAGGGAGATAATTGTCATTGAAAGTACTTGCATATTAAGAAAATTACTAACTCTATGCATATGCATTCAATTTTGATTCCATTTTGATGATATTATGTGTAGGATTGAATGCATGCACGAGCATGACGTTACCACTTTGTATCAAATCTTAATTTTAGAAAATAAATTCTTTTTTTTT
Organism: Parsonsia alboflavescens; assembly: GCA_028571225.1. Lineage (NCBI taxonomy): Eukaryota > Viridiplantae > Streptophyta > Magnoliopsida > Gentianales > Apocynaceae > Parsonsia > Parsonsia alboflavescens. The sequence goes on from JAOXNR010000030.1 coordinate 1,653,964, forward strand.
TATAAAAAAAAAAGTCTATAATTGAATGTTTATATTTTTTATTTAAATTTTTATTAGCGATTTCTTTAATTTACATCTCATCACTTGATAAGTCTCCCACTTGTAAAGATAATAATAATTTGATAAAATTTAATTAATTAAAACTAATAGTAATTTTTAACATTTTATAAAAAGTTTAAAAAGTGAGTGAAAAAGAAATGAAAATTAAGATCCGAAAGTACTGCTAGTTTGACTTTTAACGCGGCTGCTGTTTTCTTAGATAATGACTGCTGGTTTCCCTAATCCTTCCATTAACCAGCTAATCACGAGTTATCCTATATCCACCGTTTAAATATAAAATAATAAATACATAAATAATCGCTAGACAACCTTGGCTTCTTTTAACCTACGCACCGTTGATTTTTCGCTGCATATCATTTTTCTTTGAGGCGTAAAATAAGTAAATTTTGCCTTCTAAAATTATCTCGTGTTTGAAATTAAATATTTCCGTTTGAAACTTTATATATATATAGAAATTAAAAAGTGTCTCTAATCTTAGTTTAAGTTGTTCTAATATTTTTACATTTAATATTTAAAAAAAAAATCGCTTGGTACTTTGCTGTAATTCTTTTAAAATAAAGGATGTAATTTTAAATAAAAAATATAACTACGTTATGTATCAAAATGAAAATAAGAATATATAAATAAGAAAATAAAATTACAATTTGAATGAAAAAAATTTACATCCTCTCTCTTTTTTTTAATTGACGAAACTAAAATGATGTTAAACTTAAATATATCAATAAAAGGGAGTCCTTTTGGGGATACATTAATAGATGGAATAGCAAGAGCGCAAACCATGGATCTCAAGTTCAAATTCCATCAACAAACTTTTGAATAAACAGAATGTCGAGACATGTGTAAAATGATCCGAATACCATTAAAAAAAATAAAAAGGAAAATAGTATTCTAAACTTGTATGGGAAGGTTTGTTTGGATATGTTATATTCCAATGGACAAATTACCAGTCCTCTTCCCAGTCTAGCTGGATATTGAATTCCCCTTTAATTTCCTTTATATATTATTATTATTATTATACTACCTCCGTTCGATATTGAATATTTCAATTTGACTTACATGTATTTTAAGAAAAATATTTAATTTAGTTAATTTTAATATTGCAACATCACTTTTCTAAATAAAAATTTAACTAAATTAGAAAATGAAACATTTAATTTGTTATGATGGAAGTATTACTCTTTACCCAACAAAATTAACTAAATCAAAACTTGTAACGGAAGGTTTGTTTGGACATGTATATATTCCAACGGACAATTTACCAGACCTCCCCCCAGTCTAACTGGATACTGAATTCCCCTTTAATATCTTTTATTTATTATTATTATTATTATTATTATTATAATCCTCTTGTTCGAGATTAAATGTCCTAATTTGATTTGCATGTATTTTTTTTAAAAAAATTTGAATTAGTTAATTTTAACATTGAAATATCATTTTTCTAAATAAAAGTTTAATTAAATTAGAAAATGAGACATTCAATTACTGATAGAGAGAGTATTACTCTTTACCAAATAACAATCAAACATGCATGAGTTTGCAAGTATTTATAAATGCCAGCTAGCTAAGCCAATCAATTCTTTTATAAATATATTATACCAAATCTGGTCAATTGCGTAAGCTTAAGGATTAGGATCTTTGTTTAGTTCTATTATAGTAATTCTGCTTGGAATCATCAGAGTCTTAACTTAGACATTGTCTTTAAATAAATAAATTTTTATATTAATCTCCTAGAAATTCTTTATTAGGTGATTGATGACAAAATTGGAATTTGTCTATTGTAGTATCATACTGTGTTTAATGTATATAAAAATTAGATATCAGTATCTCTAGTTTCATGGTGACAAATTGATTTAACAACAATTTGTCAAGCCTTCCCAGCTTTAATGATAAATAGTAATACTTGAGACCGGAAGGTTTCAAATTTGATATGCAACAAGAGTAGGTGGGTGTGCCATTGTTAATCCTTGGAGGGAGGGATGGGTGTAAAAATAAAAAAATAAAAAAGATTTAACTATCCAACGGAAAGGAAAATAAATAAAGATAAAATACTAAGACGATTTCAATTAATTGTTTGTTTAATTATAAGAGAGAATAGTTAAAATTAAAATTAAATTTGAGTTCACTTTTCTTTTTCTTTGAATTTTCTCTGGTTCTATCCTCAGTTTGATCTCTAAATGATGGCCGGAGAGAAGGTGAAGTTAATTGTTAGTCATAAAGAATGATTAGGTATTAATCAATGTTGCATTACAAAATAAGCAAATTAATTAATTATATTCATTAGACAACAATGACAATCACTACTTGATAAATTATTAATGATTAAACTAATTAATCTTGATTCAATGTGCAATGAAAATTAGGGTTGGTAGTTGAAAGTTATTTCCACACTTTTTTTAATATATTTTCGGGACTTAATTAAACCAATACTAATACTTAATTAGAATTCATGTTCGTTCGTCGTCAACTGTTTCAATATTCCTTAATGCTGCCTTCCACCCTGCATGGTTAGGTTGTTCTCTTCTCCAGCTGATATCAAGTCATCACCTTAATTATATTGATTTGTAATTCCCCAATGGCATAGATATTAATACTCCACTTGCCCTATATTAAATATCCAAGATTCTTATAAAATAAGCATATTTTAGTTTAAAGTTTCATTAAAAACCTTTTTAATTTTTTTTTTTAAATAATAATTTAGGTCTCACAAACTCTTTTAATCCTTCCACTAAACCCCACTAAATACAAAAATAAGTCAAGTCTTGCTGGTTTAATGGTCAACAGCATTACTTTGAGACCAGAAGGTCTCGAGTTACGATAATGATAAGTGAGATGATATTGTTGATTCTCGAGGCGAGGGATGTAATAATTTTCAAGACAAAATGGGTTCTGGCTTTCTTGGGTGAGCTTCTATTACCTACCATTTAATCTATTCTATCCTTTCATGAGACTGACCCCTCAGTAACCTAGGCATATATACAAATTGAAAAATTTTAAAATAAAAATGAATTCCTCCATTTTACTACTTATAACCGTGCAATATTTGAAGTAAAAGTCTAATGATTTAGAAAAAGATGTTTGTCTATAAATAAATATATATATATATATGTACATATGTGTATATATATATATATATATATATGTACATATGTGTGTATATATATATATATATATATATATAACTGGATAAAACCTGAAATTATTTTTCTTTCCTTTTTAAGGTGGTTTTGCATGTGGGGTAGGATGATTAAGATGTACCCATTGGGTTTCACTTTTCAATGACACTGTGCAATCTATACATATATTTAAACTTTGCTTGAAGAAGGAATTCAATTTCCCTCAATTCAAAGTTGTAATAAATAGTAGCTGAGCTCTCTTCACAATTCTACTTACCCTCTAAAACAAATTCAAGTGGCATGTTTTCTTTGTGTTCAACAATAGGGTAGGAACCATTTTTTTTTTTTAAATAATAATAATAAATATATAAATATATAAATATATAAATATATATATATATATATATATGTATAGAATAAAGTTCAAACATGTTGTAAGTTGTCAAGTATGTAAATTATAAGTTATATCAAGTGGGGAAAAAATGTCATTGAGATTGAAAAAGGAATTGAACATATAGTTTGCAACTAGCTAGTAGGTAACTCCTTCATTTTCAATGTATAAGTTAATAGTTGATATATTTTGTGTAAGGTATTACTATAAAGTAATAGTTGGTCAACAATAAAAAGTTATTATGACCTAGTTGATCATCAATAAAAAGTTATGAATCTTAAAAGAAAAAATATATATAAACCTGCAAGATCAAAATTTAAAAAAAATTATGGAACCTTAAAAAATAATATATATATATATATATCTATATATTCAAAAAAAAAAAAAACAAAGGGACTAAATTGATTATTTTACATATCATTTATTGATAAAATTTTACCAAATTTTGTAAATGACAGATTTAACCTAAGAAAATAATCTTAAGATAGAAGGGCACATCAAATGATTTGTCTTATTTTTATTTATTTATTTCAGAGGGACCTGGTAAAAGGACGTACATTTAATTTTATTTATGTTGATAAATCTCATAATTAGCTGGAGAACTGGAGTCAGGACCATTACATTAGCCACCTCAAAGAAAACCAACCAGAAACCCAAACTGTCCAAAAATGTGGACGCGGTGAAAGTACCCTTCCTTCACGGGTGTTTCATTATTGTCAAAGGGCAATCTCGTAATCTGGAAAATCATGGTACCATTTCGGAGAAAATAAAATAAAAAATAAAAAATACGTACTCCTCTGGTTTAGCCTATTGATCGGGATATTGTCTTCCTCGAATTTTATCCTGCCGACGAACGCCGACAGTTCCGGTTTCCCTAATTTGGTGCTGAAAAGTTAATCGGGGTGATGCGAAAGGTGGGCAATTTTGATGGCCACGTGGCAACTGGAAATTCTGTGCTCAGTCAAAGTCCGGGGGTCCCACCATGATGGAATTGCCAGGGCGTACTGTGCTTGAACTGCTGTAAAACTGCAGCTTCTTCACTGAAACGTGTGGTTCGTGGTCCCTTCTTGACCTTTTACAGCTTCCATGGCATTGCCCGCTTCCTCTTTTTCAGTTAGACGGTAATCCCTCCTTTTCAAAATAATTGTGAGTTAAGGTTTTTTCACCTAAATTCACAATATTATTATTTTTTTTTTATAATTTTATTCCTTTTTTAATTTATTAAAAGTGGAGATTAATGATAATGTAATTGGTAGATTTTAACTTTAGAGTGTGTAAATACAAGAAATATCTTTGAAAATTGTTAATGAATAAAGAATAAGATTCATAATTTATTTATACTTTTAACTTAAAATATGTAAACGATAATCATTTTGAAATAAAAACTATCTCCTTAAACAATAATCATTTTCAAATGGGGACGTATTTTGTATAATAGTAAGATTTTAAATTTTGAATAAGTAAATTTATTTTTATTTTTTTGAGATTAAAAAGGGGAAAAAAAAAGAGAGAGAAGTTAATAACTTAATACTCCATTGTGGCTTCCCATCCCTAATTAATTTATATATTTGAGATATTTAAATTGACATTGGCCATTGTGTTGTGTTACCCAAATTTTTTTTCTTCAACTTATTCAATACTTAAACAATTTATATTAAATCAAACTAGTACTTTGGATCATTTTATCACTTTTTTCTAATCTAAAAATCACAATAATTGTACGTGTCTCCCTTCAACCTTCATGAAAAGGGCATTTAAGGAAATCAACCCGTTGCCAACCAACAGGTTACCCGTTCAGGAATATTTATGTTGAGAAGATTGTTTTTTTCATTATTGTAAAATTAACGTGAAATCAACCTGTAATCTGTAAGGAGAAAAATAGTTAAATTTTTTTTACCTCTTAACTTCGTGATATTTAATGGTTACCTTTTCTCCGTTGAATTATTGTCCCATCTCATTTTCAAATATAATTTATTTATACATTAAAAAATTATTTCAAAATATTAGTCATTTTAAGAAAATCAATAAGTACTTTTTTCTTTTTTCTTTTTTCTTTTTTTCCCTTATCCAATTTCTTAGGAGATATAATTTGATTCTTATAGTATTTTTACTAAATAAATACCTTTTTTTTTATAATGATTAGTCCTTATTAAAAAAAATAAAAAAATTAAACCACTTGTATTTTGAAACAAGGAGGATTACTTATAATACTCCATGTTCCCTTTTTTGTGAGCATTCTAATGTTTTTTGTTCTAATTGTTATATGAGATATTTTTCCATCCCATCGATGAGATATTTTTTCCGTTCCGCTATATCATTCTTACTTCACGGAATTGGTGACAAGCCACTAATCAGAAAATGAGGTTGTTCTAGTTATTTTCTTTTTTATTTTTTTCAATTCTATCATCAAAACCTTAATTTATTTTTATTCTTCATTGACATTTCACTTATCAAAAAGGATATTGATGTTATTTGAACTTGTGACCTATAATCTATACGTTCTTCACTTCATCCACTAGGATATCCCCGAAATAACATTTATTCTTGTTCTTCCTGTTAAGCATTCTTAACTTTTCTATTAAATGACTTAATACTCTTTTATACTACTCTCAAGTCACCTAGATAACTTGTATTTGAATTTTTTAGAAAAGGAAAAAAAAAAAAACTAATACTATAACGGGATTTACATTTAAAAAATTGATAACTAATTCATCTTGATTTTAGTGTAAATTGAATGTTTCATTAAGTAATTAAAATTCATTAAAAAAATTATTTGGAGTAAGCTGTAAGTGACATTCTAATATTTAAAGGAGGTTACGAGTTAGACTTTACGGATAAAAAAAGAATTAAATATAAAATTATATATATAAATTACTCCATATATTTAATTCTGAAAGAATAACATATCTGTATAACTTGAATTTAATAGTTGGGGTCCACGGGAGAATTCGGGTGCAAATGTCCCAAACCAACCGCACCGTTTTTGGTCCGCGGGCGCCCACCCACGCAGCTCCAGTGCGGTGCAATATTTACACTTCCCTGACTCGGAGTCCTCTGCCACATCTACTTCTGATGGAAGTTTTTGTCATTTTCTCAATGATTTTGGGCAATGCCATTTCATATTTTCCCCACTCATTCCGACAAAGTATAAATAAAACCTATTTAAGACAAACATTATTACCAATTGTTCAGTTTTTTATCGCTCCTTTTTTCTTTTTTCTTTTTTCTTTTTACAATATTGATGAGATTCGAACTTATAGTATAATGTGATTAAATTGACTGATTTCATAATTCAACGATCAAACTGAAAAAAAAAGGTGAGACATTATTAGTTAAGTCTAATTAAAATTAAACTTGTTTATTATTATTAATTTGATGATAAACAGTAACATTTTAAATTGAAAAACGATGAACCTCGAGGAGTGAGGTTAAAAAAAAAAAACACTATCTTCATTAATTTATTATTAAGTATTCTTATAATATAATACTCCCTTTATTCGACGAGTTTGATTTTCATGATTTTTAATAAAAAAATTTGACTTAATTTATTAACACATTATCTTGTTAATTTTTTTTAGTAAAATATTTATTAGTTTAACATTTATTTACAGACGAAAGGAGTATAAGCATATATATATATATATATATAATCATAGTTAATTGAAAGGTTATGAAACACGGGTACTTAATATGCATTATTGAAGGGGCTGGCATGTGGAGTACTTTCCCAAATTGAGGATGGTCACTTTCGGGTGGCCTGTTTTAAAGTTAAGAAAGAAAGAAAAGAAAAGAAATCTCAAAGGCTGTGTAGATTCCACCTGCCACCGGTACCACATCTTTTAATCATCAAATTATTGAGCGAGCCCTTTTCTCCGGGAGAAAATTAGCAGTGAAATAAAAGATTTAAAAAATAAATAAATAAAGGGAAAAAGTGTTGAGGAAGAAAGGCCGAGGAGCGCCTTACTTTAGGATCGAATTTTCGAATAATTGGTCAGGTTCTCCAGTAGTCAAGCGGCGGTTGACTTTTAAGCCAATCGTACCTCGGATATATCTACAGCCGTAGGATTTGATGGCTGTGATAACTACCCATTGATGTAATAATCGAATAGAGTCAGGGCTACGGCTGTCTGTATCTACTGTTTCAGCTACTCTCCCTAGTCGGCACTATCAATTTTTAAAATTAGGAGTCGCCATTTTGATTTTGTTGTTGCCCGCCCATACCTTTCGGAGTTTGTTTTGTTTTTTTAAATAATATTTTATCTATCGATAAATATAAATCATTTTAATTAATTTTTTTATTATAAATTATTATTTTTAAATTAATTAAATATTTAAAAATTTTTTATATATTATCCCTTTAATAATATATAATGACATAATATTCAAATTTTTCAATGGATAATTAGAAGGCATTTTATAAAAACAACATATTATTTTAATTTTTATAAAATAATCTAAATATGTATTAGTTTTATTCTATAATTTTATTATAATATGATCTGAATCTATACTAACTAAATAAACAACATACTTACTTATTTAATCTTTATCGAGTGATTTATGTTCGAGAATAGTGATTAAAAGAAACCGTGATATACTCCCTTATATTTCGATTTCTACTTTTATCAAAAAGTCAAAATATAATTTATTTTTCAGTTATTATATAATTACTTGTTTTTATTTTAACCCCTTTATATATTCCATCCGTTTAAAGTTAAATATTTCTATTTTTATTTTAAATTGTATTAAAATGAATCTTTCACTTTCGTAATTAGTTAAAATTTTATTAAAAAATTGATATTGTTGAATTTAAGATGAACTAAGTCAAATAATTTATTTAAAATCTATAAAATACAAATCGGGACATTCAATTCTAGATGAAGGGAGTATTATTTATCATAAAAAAAAAAGCTCATCTTGATCATGAAAGGTACGATTAAATTTTAAAGATATTTTAGCTCTAATATTATTAAATTGGAATATTTCTTGACTCTGTAAAAGGCAGATTGGTACTTGTGTTGAAATATAGTGGGAGTACTTTGTACACATGTTGTTGTCTAAATATTTGTCCTAATTTCACTTCTGAGGCAGAAGCTGCAAAAATCATTCATTTTTTGTGAAGAATGGGCAAAACAGTGAGTTACCTTTCGTCACTAGTCAATGTATGTGTTTGTCTTAATTTGGTTCCTCAAATTGCATTTTAAAAATTTATTCCCTAACATTGAAAATTGAAAATTACTCCATCTATTTAGTGGTCCAACCCATGACCAAACTCGATGGAAGTAATACTACCTTTGTAATTTTGAAAATGTTTTGTTTTGTTCGAAATTAAATATTTATATTGACTTTAAATAAAATTTTAAAAATATATTTTTTTTATGTTTGCTTAAATTATTAAATTATATTTTTTATAATTAATATAGTTAATGGTAGAGGTTATAAGTGCTTGGGAAAAAATAAATTCTTTTTCCATTTTTTAATTCAAAGTAAAATGTGTTAATCTAGATCAAGATCTAAATAGTTCGTGTCATAATAATTCTCTAGGGACCAGTATATAATTCTTTGGTATAAAGGTGGTTTAGATGTAAAATTTCCACACCATGTACCTACCTACTCGCTTCATATCAAAATATACAAGTTGTTATTTGTAATTTCCCATCCCATAATATAAGTCTTATTTTAAAAATTACCCCCTCTATCCTTGATTTTTTTATGTTTACCATTATTTTTGTTGTCTCTTACTATAAGTAATTTTATACAATCTTTATCCATTCTTTTTAATATTGTTCCTTCTTCCTCTCTCTTCACAAAATATTTTTCTTATCTCTCAGAGCCTTTCTTCACTCTCTTGAACAACATAAATAGAGACATTTAGATGGGGAAAAAATTTTATTTTAATATTGATAAAATAAGTTTATAATGGCACATTTTATTTAATATATTTTCATTTATCAAGAATAAAATATATAATTATAAATTAAAAAGCTAATTACATTTAAAATATCCTTATTTTATGTAAGGTGTGCTTTTTTACATACCATTAATTATAGCCATGCTAGCACAAGGGCTGCAATATGATTTGTTTTTTTAATGGATGTCCAAATTCATGATATAATAAATGGATATGGGTAACCTTTTAAATTAAATAGTTCTAAATTTATGTCCATGTATATCCATAATTTATAAATGGATATTCACTATATCCAATAAGTACTCATTTAAAAAGTCAATTATCAAATACTTTAACATGTTTGAAGTAATTAGGGGAAAGGAAGAAAAACTAAATTGAAATTAGAAAAAAAAAATGGAAGAAAAAGAAGAAAAAAAAAAATGAAAGAAGAAGGAGAGAGAGGGAGAGGGAAGAGGTTATTATTAATAAAAATAAAATAAAATTTTATTCTTTATAATACCCCTGCCACCCACATCATCTCCCGCCAAGCTCCCCATGCCCCCGTATTATAAGGTCCACTCTCTCTTCCTCTTTCTTCCTATCCTCTCCCTCCCCCCCGCCCCCCCGCCGCCCATCCCGTGGCCCGCCTTCCTTCAGTAACACCTCCCACACTGCCACCCTTCCTTGAGAAGTTCACAACCCCACCCTCGCAGTGTTCCTGTTCGTTTCTTTTTCTCTTCCTACATTCATTATCATTTTTCTTTTTAATTTTTTTTTTAATTTTTACATTATTTTGAAATTTAATTTTTTCAAGTTGTGCATATATCATTATACTTTATAGAAAAGAAAAGAAAATGTAAAAAATACAAAAATTTTATTGTTAATTTTTAAGATCTTTCAAGATTAAATTGAACATTATTATTATTATTATCATTATTTATCTATCTTTATTTGTGATGTTTTTAAAAAGTCTTAGTGTTTAATGTATTTGGTTAAAAAAAATTTAAATTTACTTAAATATATTAAATATTAGTTTTAATGTGTCATAACTTATGAAAGATAATCATTCTACTAAATTTAAAATAAAAAAACATTTTTTCCCTTCCATATAGCTTTTATTTTTACAAAGCATCTATAGATTAATGCACACAAACACAAAACAACCTTACTTCTGCCCCCTCCTTTCTATCACCCCTGCACCCCAGCCCTCGCCACACAAGCACGAGAAACAACACCAGTACTTATGAGGATCCATCTTTGTTTAAACAAGCCTTCAGGCTATAGGCTTTTTTATTATTTATTATTTATTTTTTGTAGTCATAGTACCATTATTCAAGTTGTAATTTTTTTTAATATTGTTTTTTATTTGATCTAAAATTATTCCAAGGAAGATCAATAAAAATAACTTTCGTCTCTAACGATCTTTTCTTTGTTAAAGACTTTTATGTGTATTTATCTTTTGCATAATATTTCTTTATTTAGATAAATTTTAATTCAATAAAACTAAATAAAAGTTCAAATTGGCAAAAGTTAAGTTAAAATTATGGAGGAAAGAATTAAGGAGGAAAGTTGAGAAGAAAAAAAGAAAAAATAGGCAAACCTATATCCGTGATCCATTTACATCCAATTTATATATATCCATTTATAAATTGATATAACTGGATAGAAATCTATTTAACTTTATCCAAATCCATCTAGTTATCTAAATTTCCACCTCTAATTTCAACCGTCAGATGTCAGATTTATTCTCTCGTCAATTTTCATTCTTGTCCCAGTAACATGAAACTAAGGATCAGATAGAGAAAATATCAAACACAACACATGTATTAAGTATATGATAATAATTCATCAAATTAAATGCATTAAGAAGTAAAGGATAAAAAGTTATCATTTTTTATTTACATTATTATTTTTGTATTAAAACTATATCGAAGGGTGAAAACCTTTGAGATAATAAAGCATACAAAACTTTAATTTAATTAAAACACAGATAATAATAATAATAATGTTACTTTAATATCAAAAATTTTTTAAAAAAAAGTTATTAAGAGAAATTAAAACTGAAATAAAAATTAGAAAAAAAAGGAAATTTTAAAAAATTAAATAATATATCCATATATATTTAACTTTATTCAAAATCACTTAATTATCCAAATTACCAGTTGTAGCTAACCTTCTATAATAATTGAAGGGTAAACTTTAATGGAAAAAAAAAAAAAGAGAGGAAAAGACAAGTCATAAATTAAATGCAATTCGTCAGAAATCCATTGATGGGTCTTTCAACAGTTTGGCAGGCTCCGTAATTTTTTTATTATTTTTTCCATTTTTCCCTCAAGGCTATGTGTAGACTACGAGAGTGCATTTAATAGCTTTTCATCAAGTGTCAAATACCAGAAAGTGCACAGCTTTGGGGGGTGGGCCAATTTGTACACTCAAAACTTCAACACCTCCACATTTTGGGCATATATTCCTTACACTTTTTTGGACAAAACCAAACCAGTAAAATATAATCTCACATGTCTTGTGCTATGCCTCGGAGGAATTGTAATACATTTTTTAATTTTTAATGTTAAATTTAAAATTACTATAGATATTAAGAATGTAATAATTAGATAACACCCTCTCTATTATTATTATTATTATTATTATAAGTGATTAAAAGTTATTTTATCAAAATAAAAGTAATATTTTTTCTTAAAATCCTCATATTCAGGATTATAATTAAAATAATAATAATGACTAAATAAAAGAAAGAAATAAGAGAAATATGATAACAAAATTAGTTAAATACTCAACCAATCAACAAAAATGATTTATATTTAGTGTAGAGAGAATGCATATATTTATGATTTTAATTAAACTAACAATAATGCTTAGATAAAAGAGAGAAAATAAGGATTATATAGTAAAAAAATAGTTAAATACCTAATAAACTAATAATGATGACTTGTATTTGGTGACAGAGAAAGTGGGTTCACGTGATTTATAAATTGTGACGAAGGGAGTAATATTTATTTAGTAGTGAAACAAAAAATTTATATTTTTTTCATTTGGATTTGAATGCTTTCCATTTTCATTTTAGATCATTAAGAATGTGTTTTCCTATTTTTTAAAATAAATATATTTAAATATAAAAATGTCATTAATATATATTTTAAAATTTTAAATTTTTATTATCTTATTCAAATACTATACCATTAATCCCATATAAAATAGATAATTTGATAATTTTATGAAAGTTAAATACATTTTGTAACTGGATGAGAAAAGCGTATTAAATTATAAATAAGATAATTGATGGATTCAATAAGTGCAATAAAAATAGGAATGGTGTTAGATGGGGAACGTTAGGAATTTTTAAGGGGACGGATAAACAGTAGGGGTGATCATCGCTTGGAAAAAAAATCCATCTAATTCAATTTCATCCACTATTTTGTCTATTATGGATTGTATTGGATCGGTTTGGTTGGGTTAGATTTATGTAAAAAAATTATTTTTATTTTTTAATATATAATTTACATTTATAATTATTATTAAAAATTAAATTTTATTATTTAACATTTAAATTTAATATTTATTTATTATTCTATTTAGTTTTAGTATTATATTCATATTAAATATATAACAAATAATAATATAAATATATAAAGTAATCGATTAAGTTGAAATCGATTTTTCATCATTCACATCCAATAAGTGAATTGATTTAATCGATTGAAACAAAAAGACTTTCCAACTAATCTGATTAAACCATTGGATATTGGAATTGGATTGGTTTAAATTTGAAGACCCCAATATATAGGAAGAATGATTCCCTTCAAATTGGACTAATTGAGTACTAAAAGATATTTGCGGTAAAAAAGAAAAAGCCAAACTTATGGTGTATCGGAACTGGAAGAATTAAATAAATTCAAATCAATAAATAAAAAAAAGTAAAAATCTTTATTTTTTCAAAATGGGAAAATAATTTCGAAGATAAATATTTCTTTCTCATTTTAATTTAATTTATCTCTGTTCTTCTTTTTTACCTATTTTTAAAGAGTTTTAGTCATATCATGCTCCCTTATACGGAGGTTTTGAATGGCTGTAAATGGTGGTGTGACGGGAATCAGATACAAGCGCTTCACATGCCACCCAGTGTGGACGCAGACCATCACCTATGAGCTGGACTGCTGGACTTCACTTACCGAGTAGTGACTGGTGGCGGTGGTCCAAAATTCGTTTACAGCTCAGCTGTCAAAGTTCCCAAGTGACTTTGTCGCCAATATCTTACTTCCTAAGCCTAGTTCTGTCATTTCATATTCAATTTTATTTTCTCATAATATCGACCGATTTTCGCCGCTGGACTTCAAATCAGCATTATAAAAATACCATTATCTTAACAATCCGACAAAAAACTCAAAACAAACATTTCGTTTTCATGTCACCTTCCTTTATTTATTTATTATTCTCAAACATTTGTTTATTTTTTTTTAGTTGTGGCTCATCTTGTCAAGAAATTAAATAGGAATAAATTTTAAAATTCACTATACTTTTTAATTAATTAAGTTAATTTTTTTCTCTTGTGAAGAATTGAGTTATTGTTTATATTTTAAACTGAAAGTCGTAAGAAAATTAAAAATTGAAACAAAATAATAATTAATAATTTGTTATAGATTCCTGGTTAAGCCCCTCGATTCTACTACTTAACCTAAAATTAATCAAAAGAAATTTTTTTAAAAAAATTTTGAACTGAAACTTGGGAGTATTATTTTAGTATTTAAGTTATTTTTTCTTGAAATTATGGATTTATTTAAATGGCTGATGTTTTGGAGCTTTCCAACGCCTTGCCTTTTAAGTGACACAGAATGCGAATATTTTTACACCACCAGAGCCCCCACTCCCCACGCAGTAGCACCACCACCACCAGCTCCACCTGCACCATCACCGTCTTCCCGTCCACCACCGCCACCACCACCACCACCACCACCACCACCTCTTCAACCGCATCTTCTTTGCTCTCTAAAACTGAAATATGCTTAGCTAGATCTTAAAGCTTTAGTGATTTGCTAGATTGAAATTACTTTTAAGTTTGTTTTCTTCTTTACAGAAGAGCTGCATTGCCAGTGGTAAGTCAGTAGATTGTTAATGATTTCTGATATTTTCGGTTACTTTTCTGGTTTTCAAGCTGATGGCGTCATTGTCGCATTAATGTCGGTTTGTTTCTATGTTTTTCTGTTTCGGTGCTTCTCAAAGCCATCATTTTTGCTCTCATCTTGCATCTTTTCCTCATTCTGTCGTCACTGTTCTTCTCTTTCTGTCGGTGACTTTTTTTCCTCATTTCCTCTGTTCTGGATTTCTGGTTTTCGGAAGCATTTGGTAAAGATTTTGTCTCTTCTCCCTGAAACCTTTTCAGAATCATCTTATTTCATATTGTAATTTTATTGCTCTGCTTAAGCTTCGATCTTGTGATGCATCGGTTTGCGGTAATTGAGTATTTCTTTTTCTTCTCCTCTTCTTCTCTTCTTTTGACAGTTTGATTGCAATTATTTCTCGCTTCGATTCATATCTAATCTGGAACTGTTAAAATTCCTCTAAATGTTCATCTACTGCATCACTTTAGGTTGGATGAAGTTTTGATATTTTTATAAATTTTGGTAAAGTTGTCGATGATTGATGCGAGTTGATGTTTGAGCCCTGAAAATAGAAAAGATGCTTTTTTCTTTTCAAAAATTTTTTTTATCCCGAAGTTATACTGGTTTGAGATGCGATCTGCAGTTGCATGTATTGAAAAATAAGTAGTATTTTCGTGCTTGCAATGATTGAGGCAATTGAAATTTAGACAAATTTCACATTGCATGTAACTATATTTCCTTTATAACAAATAATACAATCTCATTGGATATATGTTTTGGAGCATACGAGTGTCATATTCATGGTATGGTTCTTATTTCTGGTGGTCCGTCTCTGTCTGTATTCCACATTTGATAGATTTTTTTAATTGACTGGCTAGTTGTATGCCTTAAATGTTTCTTCGTATTTTTAATATCAAATTTGTATTATACGCCATTATGTGCAGTAAATTTTAAGGGTTTTTTCTCTAATCAGCCTTCCATCCCTTAAACTCCCAGGAACAGTGTCATTGGATTAGTTTTTGGCTTTGTCTGGTCCAATTTTATTTTTCAGTACATTATGTCACCCTGAATTTCAATTCAAAACTTCAACTGTCCTCCCAATACATAAAAAATTCCGAATAGTAACTTAAGTTTTGTTTTCTAGCAGTAACTTAAGGACATGTATTTTAGAACATTCGTGTGTGTGTTTGGAAGTAGTATTCCATGGAATTTCTTGTTTAGTTCCAGTTTTGGGTTCCTTTTGACACTCATAGCCTCAACAGCTCCTGCTGCATATCGTGACATCAAGGTTGGTAGATGTTAAGTCTATTTAGGAATAGAATGTTCATCAACCACTTTTACAGGTAAAGTGGATGTGTTTCTTAGAAACTTTTTGATACTCTTGCAGCATCACGGTCCTGCTTTGGTGTCCCTGTTCACAAGGAACCTCAGTTTATTAAAATCTGTATATTTGTCTCAGTTACAAATTTATTAAAACAGTAAAAAATAATAACTTGAAAATGTTCATGTTTTCATGGGCACCCATAATTCTCATGTGTGATAACTTGAGTTAGATGATGAGCCTGGACTTATTTATTTTCTCCATTGATTACTGCACTCTTTGATAATACTGTTTATCTAACATTCACCATTCTCTATTTCATTTTCAGAGTTTTGCAATGGATCGAAGGAGTTGGCCTTGGAAGAAAAAATCTTCTGATAAGGCAGTGATTGAGAAAGGTGCTGCTGCCTCGGTATCAGAATCCACACCGGCTGCGCCAGGTTCAAATGGAAATACAGTGGACCGGGTATGTTCATTTGTATAAAATCAAATGATCATTTGCAATTGCAAGAAAAGACTATAAATTATTTATTTATTTATATATTGGGGGTATTGAGGGTGGGGTGGGATTTTGGTTTTCTTGGTATTCTTCCACATGTCTGAAACCTACTGAGCAATTAGGACGGTGTACAATTGCACCTTATTTGCTATTCTTTTCTTCTGACTATTTGATCATGGATTTTTACATTTTGATCAAAGCTTTCTATGTTTCCCCATAATTTGAAGAGTGCTTGACTGGATGATGTATATATATATGTAATCCTTCGCTTGTGTTATTGCATTTTTTTCTGGCTCACCAAAACCAAGGTCCATGAATCATTTTACACACAAGTAATAGGAAGTTTGCAACAGTCTAAATGAACTGACCAATCTATATGTTCTCTGTGAAATGAGCATCCTTTAACTTTTAGCATGGAAAAATTGTATGCAAGGAAAATTATTCTTCTGTATGGTTTTTACTTTTATTATTTTCTATGGCCTTTGATTTTGTTATCTCTTTGTCATTTCTCTAAGTAATGCCGTAGTAATAGTAGGGACACTGGGATGCAAGTCAGCAATGTTGGATTTCCTATTAAAGAAAATTTCTTTTTGCATATTCAGGTTTTATCCTTAATTATTATCTCTTAAATATTGAACCCTTTCTCTATTTCTAGGGGAAAAAGG
Organism: Parsonsia alboflavescens; assembly: GCA_028571225.1. Classification (NCBI taxonomy): domain Eukaryota; kingdom Viridiplantae; phylum Streptophyta; class Magnoliopsida; order Gentianales; family Apocynaceae; genus Parsonsia; species Parsonsia alboflavescens. The sequence continues at coordinate 1,671,017 of JAOXNR010000030.1, forward strand.
ATGACCATAAAAAACCAAAGTACGTACAAATTTCTGTAGACACATATTCCCATCTAACTGGGTTGGAGGATCAAATCAAGTCTTATGAGGAACGAGTAAAATCATTAGATGAAGAAATAAAAGATCTGAATGACAAGCTGTCAGAAGCCAATTCGGAGATGACAAATAAAGACAATCTTGTCAAGCAACATGCTAAAGTTGCCGAGGAAGCTGTCTCAGGTTTTTCTTTATCACTTTATAGCATATTGAGGTTGAGGATGCACAAGCAGTGTATATTTATGTATGAACATATTTGATAGTTATAGTTTGAAGTTGACAGACATTCAAACTCTGTTTGGACAGGTTGGGAAAAAGCTGAGTCGGAAGCTGCAGCCTTGAAAAATCATCTAGAATCCGTCACGCTATTAAAACTTACAGCTGAAGACAGGGCATCCCATTTAGATGGTGCTCTCAAGGAATGCATGAGGCAAATACGAAACTTGAAGGAAGAGCATGAACAGAAACTGCACGAAGTCATTGTTAACAAGACAAAACAGTTTGACAAGGTTAAACTTGAGCTTGAGGCCAAGATTGCCAACTTGGACCAAGAATTACTCAGGTCAGCTGCTGAAAATGCTGCACTTTCAAGGTCTTTGCAAGATCGTTCCAATATGCTGATTAAACTAAATGAGGAAAAATCACAAGCTGAAGCAGAAATAGAACTTCTAAAGAGCAATATTGAGTCATGTCAAAAGGAAATAAATTCTATGAAGTATGAACTCCATATAGTTACAAAGGAGCTTGAAATTCGTAATGAGGAAAAGAACATGAGCGTACGATCAGCAGAAGTGGCAAACAAGCAACATTTGGAAGGAGTAAAGAAGATTGCAAAGCTGGAAGCAGAATGCCAAAGATTACGTGGTCTTGTTAGAAAGAAGTTGCCAGGCCCTGCTGCTTTGGCACAGATGAAGCTAGAAGTTGAAAGCCTAGGTCGGGATCATGGGGAATCTCGATTACGGAGGTCTCCAGTAAAGCCTCCATCTCCTCACCTGACCCCTCTTACTGAATTTTCACTTGACAATGTACAGAAATTCCAGAAGGAGAATGAGATGCTCACAGAACGCTTACTGGGAATGGAGGAAGAAACAAAGATGCTAAAAGAAGCCCTGGCAAAGCGTAATAGTGAACTTCAAGCCTCTAGGAGTATTTGTGCTAAGACAGCCAGTAAGCTTCAAAATCTTGAGGCTCAACTTCAAACTAATGGCAATCACAGGAGTCCTCCAACATCGAACAACAGGATACCTGTTGAAGGTTTGTTTAGTCAGAATGCAAGCAGTCCACCAAGCTTGACCTCAATGTCTGAAGATGCAAATGATGATGATGTAAGTTGTGCTGGGTCTTGGGCGACAGCGTTGATGTCTGAGCTTTCTCATTTCAAGAAGGAAAAGAACATTGATAGTCCTCACAAGTCTGATGGTGCAAATCACCTAGAGCTTATGGATGACTTTCTAGAGATGGAGAAATTAGCGAATCTGTCAAATGATTCAAATGGTGCGGTTTCAGGTTCTGTTATTTCAAATAATGGTATATCTGAAGTGGTGAACAATGATACTTCAGTAAAGGTCAGCAATGGGGCAGACTCTCAGTCCAAGGAGCATCATGATACTGACTCATCAGAAAATCATGTCCCTTCCAAATCAGAAATACCAGAACCAAATCCTGATACTGTAGCAGAACCTCTTTTGAAGCTCCAGTCACGGCTTTCTAAGATACTTGAAACATTGTCCAAGGATGCTAACATACACATGGCCATGGAGGATCTAAGACAAGTTGTTCAGGAAACATATGATAATCTGCATCAACAGTCAACAAGTTGTGTCATTGAGGCAACCCAGTCACTTGATACAGTTTCTGATTACAAAAATGATCACCAAACAATTGTGGAGAAGGACATACTTTTATCCCAAGGTAGCAAAACTTGTGTTAATATGTTGGTTTCTGTTGACCAAGAGTTAGTAGCTTCTATTTCCCGAATTCACGACTTTGTCACATCTTTGGGGAAAGAGGCTAAGGCTGTGCAGCTGACATCTTTGGATTGTGAGGGTCTTAATCAATTGATGGAAGAATTCTCAGTGACATATAATGAGGTTATAAGCAGTAGAACTACTGTGGTTCAATTTGTTTTTGATCTTTCTAAGGTGTTAGGCAAAGCCAATGAGCTCCACTTTAATGTTCTGGGCTACAAAATTTCTGAAGCTGATAGTAACAACTCCGACTGTATAGACAAAGTTGCTTTACCAGAAAATAAAGGCTCTCAAGAGTTAGGAGATAGGTATACAAATAATTGCACCCACTTTTCTGATTCCATTTCTGATCCTGATATTCCCCATGAAGGGAATCTTGTTCCGACCTCTGAATTGCCATCCAGCTCATGGAAATGCTCATTGGAGGAATTTGAAAAACTGAAGTTAGAGAAAGATAACATGCTGACTGATCTAACAAGATGTACCGAGAGCCTTGAAAGCACCAAGTCCCTGTTGCACGAAACAGAACAACAACTAGCGGAGGTCAAGTCACAGCTGACATCTGCTCAGAAGATGAACACTCTGGCTGACACACAGCTGAAGTGTATGGCAGAGTCATATAATGCACTTGAAGCACGGTCAGAGGAATTACAGACTGAAGTAAACCTTCTACGGGCAAAGATTGAAAGTCTGGATAATGAACTTCAAGAGGAAAGACGGAGTCACCAAGATGTTTCATCTAGATGCAAGGATCTTGAAGAGCAATTGCAAAGGTTTGCACTAGAAACTTTCTCATGCTAGTTGCTGAGTCACTATTCTGCTCAATCCATTCATTGACTTGCTTTCCATACATCCTTTGTGGGCATTAAAATTTGGAGTCCAAGAGTAACTTCTTTTATGCGATTTCCAGTCTCAAATGTAGGTAGGAAACCTTTTTCTTTTGTTTTTTTTTTCTTCTAAATCTAATTTCACCCATCACATATACCATATGAAGATAATCTTTATACATAAAATACATTGCATATTCATTTGTGCCATTTTCTAGATCTTTTCCCTTTGTTTTCTTGTGCCAATTTCAAAAAGTCTTGTGGGCGTATGACATTTTTGTATTCCATAATTGTGTGTATTTGTGAAATGGGAAGCTGAAGAAAGGGCCACCAGGTCTCACAATTTATTGCTTTGCTTTTTGGGCTACTGAATATCTTGTACTTTTAATCTAGGAGGCATTGGAGTTTTGGACTGAGAATAGAGGGTTTTTTTTTAATTTTTTTTTATCTGTTGACAGTTGTCTTCTTAATTTAGCAGGTTTTTGTTTTCCTTTCCGGTGGTAATTACAGTGACATAGAACTTGATTCTTCTGAGTGCCAGTTGCGCTTCGTAGTGCTTGGCATATCATAATTAGTCGGAGAAAGATCAGCATTAAAATTTTTGGGGAACCAATTCTTTAAGTACCAGATCTGAGATCTTTACTGGCTTCATGCATCCTTGTTTCATAGGTAATTGAGTCCACATGGGAATGCTTTGTGGGGTTAAAAGAACTCTCTTGTTTTTCAAACCAATTTTCCCTTCTCTTTATTTTGCCTCTGCATATAATGCAGTTACTGGTAGCAATTTTCATGAAAGATTGAGGAAGAACATAATGAGCTGAAGATCTTATACAGTGCCTCGAAATATTATCAGGGATCTGTAGTCTAATTTCTCATGTAGGTTTTCATTTTCATATTTTTCTTGTGTTCATTTATTCAGGATTGAAAGCTGCCCAGATGCTGAAATGGATGGCAAGAATAGCCAGGTGAGATATGTAAATATTAATTTTGGTTCTGCCAATGATTCAGACCATATTTCCTATAGCAGGAAGATATAGTAACTTCTCTGAGTGGTTTCTAAAGTCTCTGTAACCAAGTTTGTCACCCCTTCTTTTGAACATAAAGTGATTTTTGAGTTTTATATTCCTGAAGGAGAAAGAGCTGGCTGCTGCAGCAGAGAAGTTGGCTGAATGCCAGGAAACAATTTTCCTTCTTGGCAAGCAGTTGAAATCCTTGCGTCCTCATACAGAATTGAGCGGATCTCCATCGAGTGAGAGGAGGGTTCAGACCTTAAATGAAGAACCAAGTATCAGTGGCATGAACATACAAGATAATGACGCAGACCTGGATTCGGCCACTTCTTTGAATTTGCACAGATCATCAGGCAGTGAATCTCCACTTGATCTGTACAACACCCCATGTAGTCCTTCTGACTCTGAAGGAAACAACCCGTTGAAATCGCCAACTGGTGGTTCAAAGCCACCAAAACATCGTCCTACTAAATCCGCCTCTTCTTCTGCTGCACTGACACCAGAGAAACATTCTCGTGGACTAAGCAGATTCTTTTCCTCAAAAACAAAGAATGGCAACTAGCAGATGCATCTTCATATGTGCTTGGTCGGGCTCCAGCAGATTCTAGGGAAGGAAGCAATTATCAGCTAATACTCTTGTAGATAGAAAGTCAAAAATCCATCTCTTTTTTCTTTCCCCCCCTCTTATTTAAACACCATAATCTGTAAAAGCTTGTTCTTAAAGTGGATTTTCCAATTGTCTGGAAGCTTGTGATGGTGGCACGCCCCGGTGTATTGGGGAAATATTCCAGTTGGCTGTAGAAAGGGATACCGATAATGCCTCTTCAATCTCCGTGGACATTCAATGTTGCATGTCATGAATAACTCGGTTGAAGGAGTCCGCCACCTGAACATAGGTCCTGTCTCTGGAGGATGCTTTGTGATTATATTTTTGTATGGCATGGCTGTATATGATCGCTATTTTTACAACCAGAAACTTCTTTTCTTTTAATTCTTCCTTCTAAATGGTGTGTGTTTGACAGGATTGGCCTGGTTTCCTAATGTTCTTTTGAGTGAAATACATTGAATAATCAAACTCTTCTTACTTACATTCAATAATAGGTGGTTTACACTTTTCATTCAAGAAAAGTTGATATTGGCAGGAAGATGCTTAGTTCATTTTCCGATTCCCTTAATTTGTTCATATTTCACTTCCTTAGGTATCTTGAAAACAAAACAAACCCAAAAAACAGCAATATGGTACCTCCTAAGATACCTATCCAATTCTTTTAAATTTTAAGCTACATTATATTCTCTTCTTAAAAGAAATTAAGTTGAAATATTTCTAAATTTTTATTTTTTTTAAAAAATAAACTTGAATCACGAATCTAACCTAAATTTGGTTATGCTTTGTCCAATTAGGCACTTGGTTGGCTTAAAACTTAAAAAGTGAAATTTCAATATTCAGTATATAAGGATTGGCTAGTCTTCATCCCACCTTTTCAAAGATAAAACACACATATATAATTAGTTTCTAGTAAAATGAGGATTAAACAAATAAGGTCACCTATTACCATTGTTCAATATATCGTTTGGCTTTGTCAATAAATACTAACTCTTCTTAGATAAAGCTACTTTTCTTACGTAAAGAATAATGCAACTTTACATGGATCAAAAAGGTTTATATCTCTATATATGAATTTAATTCATATTAAAATTTACTTTCTACTAACCCATTAAAATAATATAATTATTGATTTAATAAATTTAAATATTAAATATCACTATTATGACTAAAAGAAAATGATAAGACAAACTTCGCTTGAATCCAAAGCCTCAGGAAAAGGCCAAAAATTGAGATGGGGCCAAGGCTTTTTCGAGAGTAAATAACACTACATATCTTTGAGTATTTGAGTATAGGATAAATGAAATATCAAAATAGGTGTTATGTGATTGAGAGAAAAAAAAAAAAAAAAGAGAGAAAAGAGAATGGACTCTTTGGCTACTATCACTTAATTACTCTACCCAGTCGAACCTTTTCTTGACCCAAAAATGATGCATTCCCCGCATTTCAAGCCTTCCTGTCCCCCCACCCCCTCTCTCTCATCTGGAGTTGCTGGACCCGACTGTTGTCATAAGCCCACGTGAGAATTGGCCCATTTGTGCCCCAAATGCTCTCTTCTGTGTTGGTGCAACATTAACCAGGTAAAATTAAACCATCATGATCCCACCATTTCTTCATCCCTGCTTCAATTCATGATGTGGATCCTTTTTCATTTAATGTTTTATACTTCTAACTATGTATGAGAAAAAAAGGCAAAAAAAAAAAAACTGTGGAGAATATTTTCAACTTATTCCATATAAATAAATAAATAATATTCGATATATCTCAAATATAAGCAAGCAGCTTATAGTTTTTCTTTTTTAAAATACCTTTAAAACTTAGATTTAATAAAAAATTTTTAGCCCAAAAAAGAAAAAGAAAAAGGAAAAAGGAACAGAATGTGGGGCACCGGTTTTAATTGTGTGGATCCATGTGAATGATGGTGGAGCTTAGTAATTGGCTAACCTTGAAATAAGGGCCGGGGGATAATGGACCTTTGGCAGGTACCTAATCGTACCACCCTTTAAGTTCCCAGACGTTTTTGCCAGCCTTTGGTGTTAACTTCGGTGTCTTTTAGCAGACCAATTCATTAGCAGCCCTTTGAGATTGAAGGGCCCAGTTACTGACTTACTAGTAATAATAAACTAGTTAGCCGGGTTTTGGCCCATTTATTTGTTGTTCTTAATCTCAAATGAATCTTATTGATTGACTTTTCAGTCAAATCTTTACTACTTATGGATTTTCATGTTCCTTTTCTTATAATCATTCTATCAAAATTTAAAGTAATTTTTTCTTAATAAAAAATATTTTTATTTATGATTTTAATAAAATTAGTAATCATAAAATACTGGTTAGTTTAAGTGACTTTTAAATAGTGTCGAGGGAATATAAATTTCGTCCTGTTTCAAATCCAAAATTTCTTAAAATTATTAGTAGGACAATATATGTAATTTTGACGTCTGTATGTCTATTTTCCTACGTAACGAAGACGGCAACTTCAGTTCCCACTTGCAAGACTAATGGAATCCCGGTACATATGAACACCAAGACTTTGTGGATCGGGTCATCGATCTGGTCAACCCACGGCATTAATGTATATATATACTTTTAATTTAAGAGATAATCTGATAGGATAATGAGGCATGCATTGCATTTTACATATCACTATCAATTTTTGCATTAAAAGAAAAAAAAAAAAAAAAAAAAAAGGACAGCGGAACCTGAAGGGATAATGCATAATCTATATTTCGTCTGAAGACTCTGATCAAACAAGTGGGCTTTGGCCATTAGTTACTTGGCAACGACTGGGATATTAAATGAGAGTATTCAAATTCTGTGGCTGCACATGAAATATTTATCTGGGTAGCAATCATCATTGAAAATTCTCAATTCTTGATATAAATATATATATG
>JAOXNR010000030.1:1682422-1714826 GCA_028571225.1 Parsonsia alboflavescens
ATTAAAAAATTAAAATAGCCAACATTTTTGTCTACCCTCCAACATAGGTGCCCTCTCTCTTTGTCTATATGGTCCAAGTTTGCATGTCCTGCTACTTTAAAAAAAAAAAAAACTTGAAGCGTACAAAATACCTTTGTCATTCCCGTTAAAAAATAATCTAAAATGTGAAAAGGACCAAACCTGTGGAAAAAAAAATTTTGATGATAAAAAAAGATAAAATAAAACAATATGGATCAAAATTAATTAAAATTTGTGGATGATTGAATAAAATATTATAAATCAAAATTAAAAAAAATCAAAATAGTTCATGGACTAAGAGTGCAAATGATTCCTGAGAACAATGAAAGATATAGAAGTGGATATGTATAAATTAATTAAAAGGGGGTACTTTGATAGGGGATTCTATTTATTATTTATTATATATGATCAATACAAAAGGAGGAGGGACAAGAGTTTCATCTTCCCCCATGGAATGAATGAATAATATCAGGCATGCATAGTTATTCAGTTTTGGCTAAAACTTTTTTGTCCGGTAATTCAAACCACCCATTTTTTGGATCGATCCCTCAAACAGTTTAAAGGGGAAAGTTCCGCTTAATATTTCCAAGTTGAAGCTTTTGTCTTTTTAACTCATCAAAATTGCATTAAAGATGTGGTCAAGTGATTGATTCGAATGTAAGACGGTGATGAGTTGATTAGATCTCGTTATAACGTCTAACTTTAATGAATTAGAACTTTTTAACGGAATAGTTGAAACAGTCGAGCTGCGAAAGTCTACTATTTCAAAGATTTTTCAGAACTTGAGTGAATAATGATTTGAAGAAAATATTTGCTGTAATATTAATATTTTATTATACAATATATATATACACTTTTTATATTGCAAAATAATTTGTGTGTATATATTTATATATCCCAATCATAGGTAACATTGTCCATTGAAATGACAATGAATTAGAGGGCATGACAACCTTTTCATCAATATTGTGGTCGCCCATAAGTTCAAGTTTGAATGACGTTGATTTATAGTGATTAATTTTTCTGTTCTCTTATAAATTATTTAATTAGAATGGACGAAAATGTAGATATAATTTCTGGTATTTTTTCTTTCCCATTAGTTTACTGCTCATAATTAAATTCAAGAAATAATTACTGAAAAGAATTATTGAAAAGACTGCCATGAAAAATATATCCACCCACGGGGCCTATATATATATATATTTACATCGACAACTTTTTCCAGTCTGATCGATCTTTATTTTCCATCATGACAGGGAGATAGACAGCGATCTCTCATAACTGATCATTAGATGCTTTGCTACTGTTCTTCCTGTGAATGGCTCTGTTCTGAACTGCACCTCCTCATGTTGTCCACATTCTCTCAAGCTCTACTATAAAACATATAGATCAATGCATACGATATGTTTAAACAAGATGCTATCGACCACATTAAGTATAAAGTGCATTAATGTATTCATGATGGTCACCTCGACTGCACTTTATAAGACTAATAGAGAGTGAGTTCGAGATGCAATGAAAGAAACCCAGAAATCTATGATTGATCTTGGGAGGTGGAGGTATAGTAAAAGAAAAAAGAGAGCTTTATATTCTTCTTCTTCTTCTTATGTTTCTAATTATAAATTATTTATTATCATTTTATTGATATTAAAATAATTTTTTTCTTTTTAAAATATCTCCATCAAAGAAAAGTATTAAGAATGAAAAGCTAAAAATATTTTATGAGAAAAGGTAATATTACAAAATAAAATAAAAAGTTAAATATTTATTAAATTAAGGACAATAATTATTAATAAGGATAAAATTGATCTGACAAAGGAGTACAGATAATGAAAAAACAGATTTTTCACTGAGAGAGAAATAAGACACAGTGCACACACCCGCATGCCGCCCGCAGATATTTATATCTATGTCTATACGGAGTACATTATATGTAATATGGAAATGCTCGTTAAATTTGTAATAATCAATTTTTTTTAAGAAAAAAAAAATAATAAAATTTAACCAGATACTTTTAGGATTTAGTTTATAAAAAAATATTTGGAAAAATAATTTTTTATAGAAGAATATATTTTTTTTTTAACAACTAACCGTTAAGTTTGACGGTTAGAGAATTAACTAGAGCATCCTATAAGGTGTGTTTCGTAACACTCGATAGCATTACTCATATAAAATAATTATAATATATATATATATATAAATATATATATATAATATCCTCTCAAATTTTTATAAATTAAAGAAGAATCTCGGGCAAATTGAGAATAATATTCTTCATATATATTGAAAAATTACCGGCATGCATGTAGCCTTTTTTTTTTCGTTTATTTTAAAGCGATGTTTGAGTCAATTTTCACCTACTTTGACATTCCGTTTATTTAGGAGGATATTAATCAAATTCAAACTCAATACCTATAATCTATGCACTCGTTACTCCATATCTATACACTCATCACTCCATCCTCACTGGGATGTACCTGAAGGGACCATGCACGTAGCTTTTCCAGACCGATTAATGTAGATTTTCTATACTTCTTCGAGTTAATTATTTAACGTTATTCTCCTTCCATACCTGCCAAGGTTACTCTGCACCTAACTGGCCTTTCTAAGTGATCAAAGTTAATTAAGAATGGCCAGCCATAAGGGAACGTGTCCAATTCCGATCGATTCCAGTTAAGAAACTTCATCAATTGGGAACATACACGATCAGACAGAAAACAAGTGTTAGACAAACCCAAGTCTTCTCAATGCATGCAAAAAACGATGCAAGAACACAAATGTTTTTATCGAAGAAAACAGATTCCCTCAACCATAAAGTTCATTTATCACCAGTAGGGAGACATGAATTCCACAGCACCAAACCCCAGTTAATAAGAGTACTCAGCACTTGGCCTTGAAAGAAAAGCAAAGGAAAAAAAAAAAAAAAACCAAAGGAAAAACCCCAAGAGATATATGAAATGTTCAATTAATCATTTGCAGAGCCAAACCAACATTTGTATGGCTATACAGAGAGCCAGCAGTAGGGAGTGTCCGGTCAGTACGGATTGTTTTTGGCCCACCGTTTTTTCTACTGTTTTCAATCAATGGAAAGCTTCAAGGGACCACATGACACAAGGAGAGAACCCTGTATCGGTAACAATATTGGCATTCGAAGAACAGGGGATCGATATATAGAAGTGTTAATCAAATAATGATGGCCGATGGATGCCATCTGATCTAATCCACCGGCCATTGACAAGGGCAGAAGCGGAACAGATAAACTTTTCCCCGACTTCAAAGGTTTAAGCAATTAGGGAGGAGTTAAATTTAATTATTTAACATATTTTTTGTGTGTGAACATAAATTTTCAATGATATACCCAACACGTAAATAATAACCCAAGAATCAAAGTGTCAAACTCAGAATACCTGTTTTGATACTTAAAACTTTTTGAGTAAATAGAAATTTAAGAGGCATACAAAGGATACAATGATCCATTATTTTATAGGAAAAACTCAACCTATTTTTTATTAATGGGTAATCTACAATTTAATACTAATGGATGGACTATATATATAGAAACGGCATGCAAGGAAACTTAATTCCAAGAATACGTGTATATATATATATATATCAAGATTTCACTGGGGAAAGAAAAGAAAAGAAAAAAGCAAGTTGCTCTGCAAAAAACAAAACCATCTCCATCAAGTATTGAATATAATTTTAATTAAGGTCGAGAGCTATATATATATATATATATATATAGACTCTTATCGTAATGGCGTTCCATGCACCGCTACCTATATACGTATGGGATAAGAATTTGATTAATTGAAAAAAGATTAATCATTTTAATTAATTAATTATCCTGTCTTAATTAATTTCCATAATTTAATTTATTCTTGTTGACTTTTTCAGGTCTGTAATCTCTATATTGCTCGGAATTGAAACTATATATATAGAAGTAAAACCATGTGGAGATCACTTAATTTGGAAAGATAATTAAGTTCATCCAATCAATATCTTTTGTATGATTATAATTTCAATATTACGGGATGAAACATGGTATTGGGTTATTATTTATTTATTTATTATTATTATTATTATTGACGTTTGACATTACGTCACCTTCATGGCTTGACATTAGGGTAAAGAGACGTGTTTTTTTACCCCGTATAGGACAAGTAATTAAAAGAAAACCAACCATTCTCCACTCCAAGGATTTAAATGATTAGAAATGGGCAATTCAAAGAGAAAAACGATGTGATCGAAGAAACGTCAAATTCCCATTTCTCTTTCACTTGTCTTTCTTTCTTTCTTTTTCAATTGTATTATCATTATTATTCCTTGATTAATGTATTAATTATAAATGGCATGGGTAATTCATCATAATAATTGAATAAAAGTCAGGTCATTTTCTTCTTCCTTCTGAGTCTTATCAGCTTAAAAAATTCAAATCTAGTTTTTTTTCCTGAAAACTTCTATTCTTAAACATGAATTAATTAAGCTTGTTAATACTTAATTATAATCAAACCATAATTTTCAGTTTTTAATTCTGATAATGCATGTTTAAACAAAAAAAAAGTGGAAAAACGAGGGACAAATTAAACAATGACAAGAATTAGAAAATGGGTAATTGGAAACCCAAACATTCCTTTATAGTACAACTAGTAGTAGTTACTCTCACAGGGTACAAAGTTACAGCGGACCACCACTGTGAGGAAAATTTCCCTACTTTTGAGATTTACATTTATAATCCAAATTAAACCCACAAAGCATTTCCCATGTTTGTTAGCCATAATTCCAAAAAAAAAAAAAAAAGAGAGATCCCGAAAGCTAAGAAAAAAAAAAGAATGTAAATAGGTTAAAAATAAGGAGAGAATGTAGCAGCTTAAGTTCTTGATCTTCTTCTCCTCAAACAAGCAGCTCGGAAATATGGTTTATCTGAGAAGAGTTGAGGTTAGAGATTCAAAGACTACTTCTTCACAAGGAATAGTGAGGCCCATATCATGATCAAACCCAAACTCTTCTTCGGCTCTCTGTAAAAGGCTCTGGAATTCCGGCGTGGTCAAGACTGAGATGGGTACAATGTACCGGCTCCGGTTAACACCAACGTATACTACAAAGTGCCCTTTTGGTACATCAACCGGTAGACCTTCTTCATCATGATACCCTAATATTTGTTTCTTTCCAAGACTCGAGCATCTCTTTAGAATTTGCTTGATCATTGCTGCCTGTGAGAATTTGTTTGGCTTCCTAATGGCCATATTTTCTTTAATTAAGGCCCAGAAAGGGAAGAGGAAATAGTAGTTATATAATTGTTAAGAAGGGGTGTTGTTGGGTTGTGGATGAATGAGGGGATTGGCTGGGAGGGTTGGATATATATAAGGCGGCAAAGAGAGGGGGGGGCGTGCGGAGTAGGGCAGAGGAGCATGCTCCGTTGCCATGTGGGTTTGTGGGGGCAAGCAAGAGACCACGGTTGCTTCTGGGGTCTGTGAAGTTGAAGGACATGTGGAGGCCCAAATGCATCGGTTTTCCTATCTTTGTTGCTCCTCCTCAGGACAAAGCGGGAACCCTTTTTTTCTCTATTCGAAAAAAATATATATTTTAGATTTCTTGATCACTATATAATAATATCATCCTCTAGGGTACAGTAGATAGACTATTTGGATGTAGTAAAAAGGAATTCAGAAGTCAAATTTCTCTTGTTCATGATTTGAGTTGACCTAGTCATGATCTTCACCGGATCTTTCTACCATGGTAAATGGGCAAATTCGATTTACAAACTTTTCCGTGACGGCAATCTAAGATTTCAGCCGTGAATGACGGAATCCTTTCCCCGGGTATGTACGGTAAGATGGAAAATTCTAATATGGAAAATAAAATTCACTTTATATAGGTTTTGAAAAAAAAGAAAGATAAAATTTTTAATTTTCTACTCAAAGAAATTAAGTTACGTTACAAATATGTATAAGTTCATATGGATTTGCTAAGGTGCATTTAGCAGCATGCCCTAATGCGCGCTCCAATTGTTACCGTAAAGGAATTCTTGCTTCGCTTGTTTGGCTAGCAAGAATTCCATTACGGTAATGGTTGGAATGCGCATTTCCGGAGAGCGTCTTAGCAAAACCGTAAATTCATATATGTATTTTTATCTCACCTCCCAGTTAGCTTTCTCTATACCCTTATATATTTGAGGATCAATTGTGATTCTCTACTTATTCTCGTTGTATCTTGAATTCAAGATTTTTCAATCCTAAGGATTGTCGTTTATCACCAAAATAAGTAAAGACTTGATCAATTTTTCGCCCCTCATGTCTATTTCTTTTCGTGCCAAAAGATGAGAAACAAACCAATTTTTTTTGTGTGCCCTACCACCCCGGAATCCTCTCATATTACATGTAAAAAGTAAACCGGGATTTCACAACCATTATTAGCTATTACCGCTTGTATCAAGGCCAAAAGTTAGGGATCATGCAAACTCAATTGCTAAGGAAATGGGTCAAACTCAGGATTTGGATAAGCAACGCATTAAGTGCAAGTTAATTAATATAATTAATAATACCCCTATATTTGAGTGGTGTGATGTTACAGTATTTAATTTGGAATTAACAAGACCTTAGAAAATGCTAAGTGCTACAGGGCATTTGTAGGGACTGGATAGGAAATAGTCGGCACGCTTGGTCGATTCCCTTTTGGTCGATTCCCTTTTGGTACAATATATAAACATGGATTTTTCATTTTTCTAACCTATTTAGTTGGGCATTGGCTACCACCTCTTCTTCTCTGATACATCTTCTTCAAATTCATTATTATATAATATATATATATATATATATTTCTGTGACTTGGGCTTATTATAATAATAATAATAAAGAAATTTTGTACGTACGAAGTAAACAAATTGACGAGACCAAAGATGTCTTAAGAAAGCACCTTCACATGATGGTCCGTCCGTAGTACATACGGATTCAAGAAACTTCGGCAAAAATAATCCATTATTATTATTATTTTCAAATAATAATGTTCATAATTTTAAGGTGGGAAATTAATTATGAGTATACAATTTAAATTGAGACATACCATATATGATATCTTGAAGAATAAACCCAATAAAAGGAAATCAATATTCAATCCCTTTTTTTTTTTTAATGGATTGCTTTAACTAACCAATTTTATTTCAAAATAGAAGTCACTTTATACTTTCTAATGAGCATTTTTATTTTCCAATAAGCATTTAATGAAAAATTTTCAATAATACCCTTTTAATCATATTAAATATTAGGATTAAATTTATATGAACATTATTTATTATAAGGAATATTTTAATCCAAAAAAAATATATTAATTTCTAAAAAAATCATTGTCTTGATCTGTGTTTCAAAACCTTAAACGACTTTTAAAAAAAAAAAAACGGGCCAAGTATATATTTTAAAGCTGCATCGTTTTCTGGTTTGAAACCCAGATGAAAAGACAAACCACCGGAAATTTCCGTTTCTTTCTTCTTCGATTTCGATTCTTCTTCCGTGTGCCCGTTACGTTGAGGATGCTCTTATTATTTCTAAGTAACTGAAAACATTTTTTAAAAAACATAATGCATGACTCTATCTAAGTTTTGAATAAGATTAACTGAGTATCGTGGTAAATTTAAATACTTCATCTTCCGCTATTTAGAAGTCATCACCTGTCATTTTATAAAAATTAAAATTTTTTTTTTTAAATACTCTTAGACAACTTAGAGAGAGAAACGAGTTTTGGATAGAGAAAAAACAGCTTAGATAGGGATAACAAGAGGAAAACGCAATCAAATACATAATAAACTAAAAATAGTATCCAATAAATTATAGAGGAAGTAATAAATATCCTGAAATTGAATATCTCTATTTCTATTTTGAGTTATCAGGAAATAAATGTCTTATTTTCTAAATTAATTAAAATTTTTTTAAGAAATTGATATTTTGATTAAATTTTAATATATGATAAATAATTTTTTAAAAGATTATTCAAATTATTATACTTAATTATATATAAGTTCCTTGAGCACAATGTAGGGTCGTGAACCCTACGCTTTTTCTCTTTTTTTTTTTTTTCAAACTTGACATGATTCGTTTACCCTCCTAGATTTGATATGAAAATAGCATAGCTGCCTTTTTTTAATTTATTTTTTATTTTGGAGAGGAGGGGGTGGGAGTATGGTGGTTCTTGGCGGTGGTCGGTGGGGGAGTGGAGGAAGAGGGGAAGGTGAAGAACACACCGGTATCTATCATAATCCTTGTTTTTGAAAAAGGAGCATTTATCCAAATTAGAACAGCTCTCATACATTTAATAGATCCATCACTTGTTACGGCCAATCTGTCTTCTGAGACTTCCGTCCGGCCGCAGTCTATCGAATGAGTGAATCTCTCATTTTTTGCCTCATTTCAACCACTACAACAGTCATTACATTGACAGTACGTACAATTTGTTTCCTGCCTGCATGCCTCCCTGGCTACATGCATGTGCCCTTCAATTCAATTCAATTTCCCTCAACCAATTTCAGTTTTAAACCCTTCAATTGTCATTCATGTTTTTCTTCTCCCTCGCTCCCTTCTTCTTCCCTTTACCGGTGGAATTACAGTTACCTACTGATAACTGTAACTGTAATTTTATCGATGATGACGGATCGGCATAGTATGACCGGAGGGGGGGAAACCACGGAGTGAGTAAATTAATGAAGCAGGGGAGATTTTAAGAAGAGATGGCCCCCAATGGAATGAGAACTATTTGAAGGCCGTCCATCATCCCATGTTCTGTGAATGAGATTTGTTAGTCAAATGTGTGATAAAAAGGACACACACATATATAAGGGAAAAATATAGCAGTCTGCTGCTGCGTCTGCTGGGGCTGGACCCCCTTAATCGTTCTCACCGAAAGGCAAGGGGCCGAGAGACTAACATTTGTTCTGTTCGGAGGCAAAGCTAAATTACAAGGAGGGGGTAAGAAAGTGACCTCTGTTTAGCACATGGCTGGCCATGTTACCTTTGCTCCCATTCTCTCGTTAAGACAACATCGTAAGTAAAGGACCTGTTGATTCTGTCAACCTACTCCCCCTATCTTATAGCAATAATCCCCGGTTTAGAATTGAACGTCCAATACAAATTTTAAAGAAAAAAAATTTAATTCAATTTGTTTGTATTGTCAAATTTTTAGTAAATATTTTAACTAATTTAAGAGATGAAGGCGTTCAATTTTAGATGACTCAAAATGGAAATAGGGACGTTTAATTCCAAAATTCGAGACAGATAGAGAGAGGGGGGAAAGGAGTAACTAGAATTTATTTTCGGAACAACCCCTGGTGGTAGTACTTTACTTCTTGCCATTTTTCATGTGTGTCACCGTATATACTTGTTCCTTAACAAGCATATACACGTACATCTGTCCTTGATCTCTCTTCAAGAAACCATCTCCAGGAACGGCTCTCACATGCCTACCATATGTTATGTTGTTACAAACCCACCTCTCAAGAGTGAGAAACTACCACTGTTTCTTGCTAAAAAGAGAAGCTCTCAGATTCAACTGCATTATTCGGAAGGCTTATTATGAAATAATCTTATGGCAGAGATTATGAGATTCTAAAGGAACTCGAAGATCCCTACTTCCGCTAATTAAGGATGTCTTCGTTTCAAGCATACATTAATGATGTGACATAACTTCAATATTTGATACGATGACGAGAACTGATAAGAAATTACCAAGAGACAAGCCTAAGTTTATGGTATGCATCAATGGTCCCAATACAGCTCATCCATGGCATGAAGGACTCAAGGACATACCTGAACCATAATCTTGGATCAATCATCACATGTACTGCACGCATATATAACATATGAACTCATTGTAACATCGATCTAAAGAACTGAACCCAGTCTTTGAGCACAACAAATTCCGTTACCTACACAAGGAAACAAACATTATATGTAGAGGGACCAAGCCACGGTGTTTAATTTGCTGAGAATGCAACAATGCTCATGACAAATAATTCTTAACGATTGAGTATTGAATCCCAAACATGCTCAACCCAGAATTCCCAATGCTGTCACCGAAAACTCAAAGATAATGAATCTCTATATTTGCCAAAATGAAGTCATTTTTTCCATATCTCCAGGTTAGATGTCAGTTCTTTCCGGGGTCCTTTCTTAGACTGTTTATGTATAGCTGCTAGCTTCATGTGTTTACTTTATCATTCATATCATAACATCAGTTCTTCACCTCTATGATTATCTCTTCAATATATTGCAATCTGGTGGTGGGCACCCCACATTAAAGATCAAGATGCAAGAAGTGATCAAAGTACTATTCTGATTGCAATAACATCTAATCTTAAGTATAGACAACTGGATCCTACTTTAACAGCTTTTCAGCTGGCATAACTGTGCTTTTTGTTTATCAATTGTCATTTCATTCTATCAACAACCTACCGCATGCAGTTCTTATGAAGCAGAAGAATGAAAGTTTTAGAGAAATAAAGTGAATTTGAACAAGCATGTCATATTAGCTACTGAACTATTCCAAGATTGTTCTAATTCTGGATATTAATATGAATTTATACACATAAACAGGAAGTGAAAGCAAGCAAGAATTCAGAGCATTTCATCAAGTTTTTCCATGAGAATTCAGGTAGCATGGTGTTGTTTCAAGTAATTTGGCACTTCTAGTCCTATTCACAGAATGATTTGCAGCTGAAGACAGCTGGTGCAAATCCAAGTACTTCTAGCCAGATTAATATGAACAAAATTTTGCTAAGTCAACCAAAAAGGAAAACATAAGTCTGCACTGATGTACTCAAATCGTTGAAGTACAGAAGGTCACTTCTAATTATTCAGACAGAGGCATATGAAAAGCAATACAAAAACCTAGTCATTAGCCTGGCCATTTCTCGGATGCTCATTTTTTCGGATGCTCATTTCTTCTTCTGAGGTATCATAGTCATTAGCCTGGCCAAACATCTCCTGATCCCCTCATGGCATTGATCAACTAAAATTCACAACAAATATAACAAAGGATAAAGTACAGCCACAGGCATAGTCTTCTAAGATTTGAAGCACATCTACTAATGGAAAAATGACAAATTAGGGTGTTCTACTTCATTCATATTCATGAAGGTAACAACAACAGAATCAATAAATTATAACAACTCAAGAAAAGAAAAAAACGTGAGGTTGACGACGTCAACATCCAAGAAAAGGGGATGTATCTTTGCAATACTTGCTCATGTTCTTGTTATCAAAAAAATCTTCACAGGCTGATCTGGATGGGTTCTTGCTGCAATAAAATTGAGTGTGACAAGGAATGTTACTGGAATGGTGCCTAAGCAGTTAGCACGGGTGAATTTTGTGTTGCCTCCTGTGCTTGCAAGCTCTCATAGTATCTGACCAAGACTTCCCATCCACCAGGACACATAAAACCATCCGGAGGACTCTCACCATTTCTTGCATATGTTCGCATCTGAAAAATTGGATTAAATCACAGATTATATACCAATCATAATTTTCTAAGGCCATCATAGGAAAAAGCCATAAAAACCTCTGTTGGAGGTACAAAGACATTGAAAGTGCAAATGCAACAGCTATAACGTCATCCATAGGCAGCTAGGCTCTCTAGCCATTCAAACAATTTAGTCCAATCTAAGCATCATGGCAGCTTTGTGTCATTTTTTGAAAACTAAAATGTAACATAGAAACATGGTTAAACAGCCTTCACGCAGCTTTATCCTGTGCTAAAACAGCTTCTTACAGAAACACACACACACATAAAGAAAAAAAAAAAGGAATAGGGTAAACCAAAAAGAACAGAGGAAAAACCATGAAGAAGATTAATCTCTATCATTTCTTTTTCTCTGGGGAACAGCCCCAGCTTCCAATAGCACATTCTGGTGGAATTTCAATTACTTTAACAACATGTATGCTTATGCATTAGTAAGTTGTAACTCAATATCAGTCCTGTGTTGCGGTCAATCTTGGAAATTTCAGTTGACAGTAGGCTTAAGTCGTTAACAACACTAGGCATGGTGCGTACGCAAAAGAGTGATTCCAGTTCATGCTTGACTATTTAATTGAAATAATTACAACAGCGTTACAGTAGGAGAAAATATGCATCACAAACAGTTGAAGCAATGGGCATTCAACTAGTCTTTATTTACACTTATCTCAGTTTCTCCTGTATAAGAGGATTCTGAATAAACAGGGAGAAAGAGATACTTGCCTTGGTTCCGGAGATGAAGAGAAAATCTTTGGCACGTGATGGATCAAAAAACGCCATCTTACTTGCAACAGTATCATATGCTGCCACCTAAAAACATGGTAAAGATTAAGGATTTTCAAAACATGTTATCTCTAATAGCAAAGCACATGCTTTGTGATTTTGGACTTAGTTAAAGATGCTAGTATAGGAAAGAATTCTTCCTACATATCAGGAAACACTGATCTACCAAACTCTCAAACAATTGATATTTTAGTGTAGCAACAGAAAGGAGTGAGAATTAAAAGAACATAAACATGTCAATAAAAGTAACTGTGAAGAACATAACAAACATACAGAATAAAAATAACTGTGAAGAATTTTTAGAATCTTTGCATGTCCACAGATACAGAAGAAGATCTGAAATATCACAAGATCCAAACTCCTGTAGGTCTAGATATTCCCAACACTATAAGAATGGATGGAAAAATTCAGGAAGAGTGAAGCAAAACCTGACAAATCAAACTTTATGACTTAAATTTAACTCAAGCATGAACTAAATTTGTAGTTCTGATCAATCAAATCTTACGTGAAGTCATTAAACAATGTTAAATGTAACACATTTTTCTCTCGTTTCACATATGCAAACAAATGTCATACACGAGCAAAAGCATCATATTTCTACCGATCTCTTGTATTAAAACAAAATATGGGAACCCACCCCCAGTTAGAACGTTGCATATGTTTTGCAAATACATCTCCTGGACATCTGGTTCAGAGAAACTATGTATTACATATAATTTCTGCTAAGTGGCCTAATGAATACATCAGAAGCACTTCCACTCTCCGGCAATTTATAATACTTTATCTTTTGCTGTCTTAAACAACTCAATCCTATTATATTTATCTTGTAATTTCATGAAACTTTCTATCGGTGTAAATATTTTAACCATAAGTTTTTTGCATAACTTCCAGAATTTTTATCAACAAAATACACCAGCAGAGTGGAAGTAATATAATATAAGAACACAAGCATATGCAAAATTTTTTATAAAAATAAAAAAAGGTCATTGAGAAGGCTACAACAAGTATAAGCCAAGAAGTTAGAAGAACATGGATGAAATTCAGAGTAGAAGCACAAGGCTTGAAAGTCATTGCAAATGAACATGTTAAAGTCCATACCCTAAATGGCAAAATGTTTAATTTCTCCAGACCAGGAGCCATGCTTAAAACCTTTTTCCCATGATCCGGATCATACAAATCCCTCTTTTCTGTTGGGTGGCCCATACCAGCTGGATCACGACCTACAATATAGAAATTGGCACCAGCATTTATACGTGCCTTTGCATGCCATTGTACTTCAGTTGGCCCGGCATAATGCATTGGCGAGGGAAATATAGCAACTATTGTTGTCTCAGGATCAAGAACTCCTTCTTCGAGAACCTGCTCAGGAAAGAATATGCACCTAAGTGGAACTCAAAATTTTACAAATGGTACAAATAAGGAAATGAACATTCACTACTTGGGCATATGATGTTGCAAACTTGTGATATAGCGGATAACACCAAATTAGTGCAAGGGATACAATGGGAACATTTCACGATTCTAAAACTAGCATCAAGAAATAAAAATGCCAGTAAGAAGTTAAGCATGGCACATCCCAACTGCAACTCTAAATTTGATATTGCCATGTTTTATGCTTTCCTAGCCTAAAACGTGCTCTTTTTCCAAGTGGTACTTCCTTTTCTGCTTTTAAAACAAATGGAAAAAATTGTAAAATTCTTTCCTATCATTATTTTATCGTTTTATATTCAAGTAACTTGATGCAATTGTGGAAATATAAACTTCATGTCAAAACCCATGATAAGCTGTAGAAGAAAGAAGTAGAGAAAGTAGAAAAGAATCACATCTGGTATCATATATTTGTCTTTGAAAATGTAGATTTGTGGCTAGGTGAGGTGAGCTTAACTGTTAGCATCTCATTTTCATTTATAGATGCTTTAAGTAATCTCTTCTGATTCACTTTCCATTTGAATAAGACTAAGGTAAGTTAGGTTTTCATCAGATAAAAAAAATAGAACCTCTTTATAAAGTAGACTTAAGAGGTCACTTTGCTTGAGTAAAAGTACTTATGAAACTTGTGATTAACCTTGCTATGCTGTTCCATGCGAACATTCAATGGCACATCATCAGCCTTAACAAACCCCCCCAACGGATGAAGCAACAGAATTGGATTTTTGTAACCCATGTCCAAAAGTCGAGAACGTGTATCATTCATAAGGAGAGCATGGCCATTATGCACAGGATTCCTCAGTTGGAAGGCAAAAACTGCATCAGCCTGACGGCGATCAAATTCTTTCCTTAGCTGTTTGGGGGATAGCCTGTAGTGATCAAGACCATCATTATATTTGATAGGCTCTAGCACTTCCAGATCTCCACCAATGAGCCAGTTTCCTGCTGAAGCGATTACCTCCTCCACATAAGGTAATCCTGGAGCAGTAGTTCCCCATGTTCTGGCAATTCTTTCTTCTTTGTTGTGCTTAAAAATTTCAATCCTGCAGGAAAAAAAAAATCAATGTAGGTATATGTGAACTCAGAGATGACCTTATGCAGTAGTTGGCTACAAGATCATGATCCTACTTACATATTTGTAATATGGAAGAAATGACTAATCTGAATCGTACATAAACATGCCACAAAACATTTACTAAAATCATCTCGTTGAAATGGTGATCAACTTCAGTATTGAAAAAGACAAGAACAATTAAACGAACTCTTGTCCAGTTGATCAAAATTTGCACTGCAAGTAGATTTGATGAAGGCAACATCCAGTAGATACTAGACTAACGTACCCAGAAAATAAAATTCAAAATTGCATAAAAGTTGGGCAGCACATAACTGATAACTGTAGAAATTGTCTCTACTTCAACATTAAGCTAAGTCACAACATCAAGCTGAAAACTTACACCAGGTGTTAATTTTCATGATTCTATGAACAATGGATACAAAACTGTCAATATTATCAGCACAATTAAGCAAGGTTCTGGATTTAAAGAACATAGAGAAAAAGGCGAAGAAACTGAACAAGCTGGCCAAGAATAACATTTTGTGCAACAAAGAGAGCGAGCAAGAGTAGGTGGAAGTTAAAATCTGCTTTTGGGTTTAGCATGCTATGACTTCTCCTTATACTCAGTATATGCACAGAACAATTGAAATCATCGTGTGTCTCTAATCAATTTACCATATATCCCACCACATGGACATATTACATGCCATCACCTCACATGTTGAACCCAAAAGGAAATTAGCATTTCAATAGAAAGAATAAAATCTCATGATTAAAAAGACACTCAAAGTACAAAGCAGTAAACTTTGGATTTTATGTTGCATCACTGAAGGATAAATAAATTACAACATATTATAAACATATCCCAGGAAAAAAAAAAAAAAACATATTATTAATCAGTGCTAACCTTCTAAGAATGCCAACCAAATTTTCATCAGGGCCGGCCAATGCAACGTCACTGGACTTCCCAATCTTTTCTTTAGCCTCATCGTCAATAGCCAAAACTATGGGAAGAGACATATTAATCACAGGCCCATCTTTCATTTTTAAACAATTGAAATGCAAGCTCTGTAGGTACTCATCTTCCCTCATGAAACCCTTGAGCGGGCTGGCCCAACCTTCACTAATCACGTGAACCCATTCAAGATCAATTCTAGTCAGCTTCACCTTCGGCAACGAACCAGCCTCTAAAATCTTTGCAGCCCTCTGATTCTCAGGCACAACAAGATCCACCAATGAACCACCATCTGGCTCAATCAAAGAACTCTTTATAACACCCGAACCTTTTGAAGAAGAAGGAAGCGGCAAAGATGCCATCTTTTCTTGAGAAAACACTAATGGGGCTAATGAATTGGTGTGGTAAATTGGCTTTGATTGAAACTTGGTAACAAAACTTCCTTTCTTGAATGTACTATGCAAATGTTCATATGCAGTGGCTGTGATATGGAGCTTAACAGCGAGAGACATTTTCAGCACAAAATGTGTCCTTGGGTTTAGCCAAAAATGATGGATTGATGAAATTGGAATCGTTGCTAGAGCGAAATATACTGATCCAGGAAAACTGGGAGGCTCTAATTTTGTTGGACATCTCTATCTGGGGTATGTGAAAAAGCATTAAGAGAGATTCTGCGTACAGAAAAAGTGTCCACAAATTTGATTTTGCTTTGAACTCAACGGCAGTGGGTTTTTCTCCAGTTCTTTTGGCTTCATTTTCCCTTTTTTTTTTTTTCCTCTAATTAATACTTTATTGTTTTCTTATGGGCCGCCACTGCGTCGCTTTTTCCATTCTTGCAGACCACTTAAAAGGAAAGACACGAGCCTAAATCATGCTGGGCAACCTAATGGGCCCGACCAGAACGAAAAGGTGTAGATTCATTGTTAAGTGCCCACTCTCTTGAAAGAAAAGAGGATAAATTAAAAGTTAATTCATGGAATCTTCGTTGTTATTAATTCGTTTACTTTTGGTAAAATAGATTTATAAGAATTAAATAAGGCCAAAAAACTCACGTAATATGAAAAAAGTTATTAATAATCTTTTGTATAAATATAAAATAATTAAAAATAATAATAATTTAACATGTCACCCATAATCAATTCAAATTAATATTCTTTTGGAAATTAAAAATTTAAGAATGAGAAATACTTATGTATAATTTTCAATAAAATTTTATAAAAATTAAATTAATTAAATTTATATTATTTAAATTTTTTTTAAAAAAAATTCATATGAATATGATTGTTTATTATATTTATATTTTTAAAATTATACTGTACGCTAAGTATACTTTTTAAAGTCATTATATTTTAAAATGTTATTTAATAATGTGTTATTTTTGCTTGTTAATCTCCCATGTTAATGGTCCTTTTTGATATATTAATATAGATGTCTCATTTATAAAAATAAATTTACATATATCTTGTTAATTTATTTTTTAATTTTTGAATGTCCAAATTAAGGTTATCCAAATCCAAATGTTTGAGATTTCATGTAATATAATGGTTTATAATTGTTTTTTGTCTATTTTCTTTTGGGTCTATTTCTCCCCACCCTTTTGTCCACATTTTTTGTCATAGGACTAAAACAGTGTAAATCTTGGGAGTTTTGGGATTATTAGAATTCCAAGCTTTCCTTTCATAACATTACCTTTGATATTTTTGAAGAGATGAATAGAATTGATGTTTGAAATTTGATGAGCTTTTGAGTTTCTTAATTGAAAAATCAAAGAATATATATTCCCCATCCCAATTTAGTTGTTGCTTAAGAGAAGAGTTGTTGTCCCACATTAGCCGTCATTTGTGCATTTTAAGACAAAAAATGGATTTGTATTTCCTATTATACTCATAATTAATTAAAATTATTTTTGACTTTTTTTTTCAAAATCAATTAATTGTTTCATCCATTCTAACATTCCGAATCCCAACTCCATAATTAAAAAATTTAAAAAATCAAAGTAATCATGAGAAATAAAATCATTCAAAATAAGTAAAGTTATTAGTTAATATTGATGGAAAAACACTAAGCAGTGACTAAATTGAGATGGATGGAGTATATAGAAAAAAATACATGAGATTTTGTGAAAGAGAAGGCGAAGGAAAAAAATTAGGGAGATTTTATTTGTATAAACTTCTATTATACAAATTGTACAAATTGCATATTTTTTCTTCTAAGATTAGAACTAAGATAAGAATCATGTTCAATGCTATTTATTAATAAACATTGTATGAAATTTTATTAGACAATGACTTCAATTAAATATTTATAACTAATAATAACTTCTTCTCTTTTTTTTTTTTTGTTTTTTTAACCTTTGAAGTTTCTTTTAATAAAACTAATGAGAAAATTTTTATTACATGTGTTTTTTTTTTCTTTTGAATCTTTTCGACAAATATAAAGTTATTTTTAGTATTTAAATCATTCTATTACAACTAAAAAATACCCAAATATAGAAATGGAAAAGTGTTCTACACTTGTTTGTTTGGTACTTATA
The DNA here is from genome assembly GCA_028571225.1 of Parsonsia alboflavescens. Taxonomy (NCBI): domain Eukaryota; kingdom Viridiplantae; phylum Streptophyta; class Magnoliopsida; order Gentianales; family Apocynaceae; genus Parsonsia; species Parsonsia alboflavescens. The sequence goes on from JAOXNR010000030.1 coordinate 1,700,690, forward strand.
CGTAATAATCTTGAATACTTAACCCCCTTTTTTTTTTTTCTAGAAGTAGTAATTATTTGATTAAATAAATTTCAAGTATTAAATTTTTTATTTTTTTAGAATTTAATTATTTAATTAAATTTTTCTTTTTTTCATACATATCCTTTTTAATGTTAAATTTATTTTTTGTTTCTGTATCCATACCAAAAGCTTATGAAACCATTAAAATAGTTTCAAATCTTTTAATACATTGTTTTTTATTAAGCTAATGAAAACTGTATATTTGTTTTTAAAAGAACAATTTCATCCTTTGGTTTCACACTTTCTAATTAACTAATAAAAAACTTGAAGTTTCTTTTAATTTTTTTTTTCTATTTCTTTAATAAATTAAATCTTAAAAAATTAAACTAACTGTTAAGATACTTGATCTCTTTAGGACGGTTTTGATAAGGCATGCTTCAACCGTTACCGTAACGGAATTGTTGCTACAGCGCCCATGCAGCCAACCAAGCAGAGCAAGAATTCCGTTACGGTAACGGTTGGAGCGCACCTTAACAAATCCGCTCCTTAGGATACTTAATCTTTTGGAATACATATAAATTTTTTATGGATAAAATAGAGAGTGTAGCACATAATAAATAGCCAAAATCCAATGAAATTGAATCACATCAATTTGCATAATGTTCCTACCACTAATCACATTATTAAGGCAGTTAAATTAGTAACTTTGTGAAAGTAAAAAACATTCATTTGATAAATTTAAAATGAAATATTCAATTTTGAACTGATGAAATATATTTTTTCTGTCACTATTAAGGGATTACTTTCGTGATTTGTTCCCCCCACTAACATCTAGTCTTTCAAACTAATATTTAATTTTTTCATTCAATTTTTTCTATGAACTTGAAAACATTATCAAATTATTATATCATACAAATTTAGATTAGAATAACTTTCAATTATCATGAAATGAATGTATCAGTCATTGAGTGAATTCAAATAATAGAACTAAAGTGTATTTAATTTAAAATAAGCTCATATTATGTTAAATATTTTTCAAATTGAATTTCTTAATCACAAAAATCTTAAAATTTAATTAAAAAGTCAAAAAATCTTTTAAATATGAACTTTTAATGTTATCTTAATGAACAATAATTTATATGGATACGAAACTTAATGTGTCTTTTATTGACACATAATTATATTATTAGTTGTATAGTTCAATGGATTGTAAATTCAATTTACATAAATATTTGATCACAAAGAATATAATAGATAAGTTGTTGTATTATATTTATCAATTTTCTTATTTTTTATGTAAAATTGTGTTTGAAAACCTATAATTTGTGTACTCATCATTTCATCCATTGAGATGTTCTCAAATGGATTTATATAAAAACTATATGTATAGATTTTTTTTTTTTTTGAGAGAAGGAAATAATAGAAGCTCTAAAATTTAACAATTTATTCTTTATTATATCTTCATCTTTTAAGTCAATTCATTAATAGTATAGAAGAAATAAGTCTTATTCTTTTTAGGAGGATAGTATTAGGCAAGGATAAGTTTTGAAACGTGTTTTGAAGTTAAATGAGTTTTGGAATTTGGAGTGATTAATGGGTGAGTGTAAAATGGTGATACTCATTAAATAATGATTTCACGCTCTTTCATCTCTAAAAATATAAGTATTTAACTATTGGTGCGTGTAAGAAGGTGAGAGAAAAGAAGAAAAACAAGTTAATTTTGTGGAAAAATGAAAGAAAAGGCATTTAAGTGAACTTAAATAGTTAGTTTGTACAAATTTCTATGAAATAATTTGCACTAATATCTTTTTACAAAAAATTAATTAAAATAGTAAACTCCAAGGTACTCGGAAAATGCTAATCTCATCTTATCTATTTCGGAGGATCTTTGTCCGAAAAAGCTTCACATGGGCCGCCGAACTGATCCGGAATTGGAAGACGGGTACACCGACTCACAAGAAATGGCGTAGATATTTTGCTGAATTACGGAAAAGCCTTATCTCCTACACAAATTCCCATCACGTGCTGATGTCACCACGGGGAACACATGAGGGGGTCTCTCGTCTTTTCAAATATTTTCGTGCCCTAACTTGTCATAGTTCGCCACCATTATTCGCATATTCTTTTTCTTTCAATTGTATTTTTTTCAACGCAGAATTTCTGCTCAAATCAGTTGATTTCTGTTAGGTTTTGGATTTCCCACCAAATATCCGCATATAAGAGATTCGCTAGTTATTTACGTAGTTCGAGCGAGTTTTATCCTTCCCGAGTACAATTGAAGAGACGGAGAAGGAGAAGAATTTGATTGAAGGTGATACAGAATGGGAGTGCCGGCATTCTATCGGTGGTTGGCTGAGAAGTATCCGCTAATTGTGGCAGATGTTATGGAGGAGGAACCAGTTGTTATCGAAGGGGTTAAGATTCCGGTGGATACTAGTAAGCCTAACCCCAACAACCTGGAGTATGACAATCTTTATCTCGACATGAATGGGATTATTCACCCGTGCTTTCACCCTGAGGACCGAGTACGAATTTGCTCCTCTTTGATAGTTTATAGATTGAGTTTTCGTTTTAGCGAGCCATCTCAGCTTATAGCAGTTAATTACTTCTTAGAATGGTAAATTCTGGATTCATTTCATTTTTTGGTTTCTCTCTGGAGATTTTATGTGATAGTGAAGTAAAGTAGGGATTGATTTGAGAATGTTTGTAGACCATTATTTTAGGTATGATAATTTTTAGTTTTTGGTCTGGCTAGGGTTGTGATGGTTGAAGAATCTGTTTCTGTAGTTTAATATTGGATTTTGAGGTATGTCATAAAAGATACTAGGTGTAATTCCCTCATATTATTTAAATCCTAAGCCTCTTATGGTTGTTTTCAGGCGTTTTAAAATTGGATGGTTCTAGTGACAAGGAGTACATATGGGTATTTGTTTACATATATAAATAGAAATGTACTTGGGGAAGGGGAAAGAGTAGAAGGGTAGTCTTGTTTATGACATGCTGACTTGCTTTTTGGGGAATGTCTATCGACGTTCTGATGAAGTCTAAGTAAATACTTTCATATTCCGTAGTTTACTGGTTTCTTTCCAACGTACGTTAATATCTTCCATCCATTGAAAGTCTGTCTCCATTTAGAGTGTCTTGGCTTCTTTCTAACATTTTCTCGCTCATTTTAGGATCCCTGTCCAGGTTCTGTGTTCTGGCTATTCTATTTCTATATCACACTTTTTTGTGTGTTTTATCTTTTTAATTTAAATGAATGGACCATGACAGATGCATGGTTCTATTAAGATGAACTGAGCACACATAGACCTATGTACTTTTGAATTCAGAGTTCACTTTTTATTGACAAGGATTATCATGCAAGCAATTATTTCCCATATTTTGTTTCTCAATAAAGTGTGAGTTTTGACTTTTCTTTTCTGCAGCCCTCTCCAACCTCTTTTGATGAGGTGTTTCAGTGCATGTTTGACTACATTGATCGGTTATTTGTGATGGTTCGGCCTCGAAAATTGCTTTACATGGCTATTGGTAAGCAACAACGATAAATATATATCTTTATATAAGCTTTAAAAGAAGATGATCTTTTTGCCTCTGGTTGCTGACTAAAAGTGTTTGGTAGATGGTGTTGCCCCGAGGGCAAAAATGAATCAACAGCGATCTAGGCGTTTCAGAGCAGCCAAAGATGCAGCAGATGCAGTATGCACCCTTTCATCTACTGTATATGTTAATTAGGGACAAGCAAAAACACAAACATAGCTATATTTATCTGTGTTCCATTGTAGGCAGCAGAAGAAGAAAAACTACGCCAAGAGTTTGAGAGAGAAGGCCGAAACCTTCCTCCAAAGCAGCAATCACAAGTTTGTGATTCTAATGTTATCACACCAGGAACAGAATTCATGGCTGTTTTATCCATTGCCCTGCAGTATTATATCCATCTTAGACTAAACTATGACCCTGGATGGAAAGGCATTAAGGTAATTTTTGTATGAAAATCATATATGATCACTATTAGATGATTATTTGTGCTCTTGTGTTGCATCTTCAAGCTAGCAACCATCCTTTTCCCTTTATTGTTGGTGTTTCATCAGTGTTATGGTACATGATTTCCATTTTCACCGTTTTGAAGGTTATTCTTTCTGATGCGAATGTTCCTGGCGAAGGAGAACACAAGATCATGTCATACATTCGACTGCAAAGGAATCTTCCTGGATATGATCCAAATACACGGCACTGTCTTTATGGTTTGGTATATCATCTCCCTCTTCTTATTTGTAAGTTTGATGTGAACTTCTTTCTCCTTCTTTTCTCATGTCTGTTTTCTGTGTCTTAATAGGATGCAGATTTAATCATGCTGGCCTTGGCAACTCATGAAGTTCACTTTTCCATACTTAGAGAGGTTCTTGTTCTATCTTCCATTGATATTATAGAATACTTTTAGGGACCATATTTTGAGAGGTTCTAGGTATATTTTGTGCAGTTGTTACAGTAGGGCGAGGATATGTTCTAAACAAATATTTTGCTGTTAATATTTGCTTTTGATGTGTTTAATAGTTCTACACCAGTGATTAATTTTGCCCTGTCTAATTCACTTTGCAGGTTGTATTTACTCCTGGGCAGCAAGATAAATGCTTCATCTGCGGTCAAATGGGTCATTTGGCTGCAGATTGTGAAGGAAAGACAAAGAGGAAGGCAGGGGAGTTTGATGAGAAAGGTGATGCCGAAGTTGTGCCAAAAAAGCCCTACCAGGTTGATTCTTGTACTTTCTAGTGAAAAGCTTCTTGTTTCCTTCCCGATATAGTAACTAATTCGATATGTTTATTGAACTCTTTTTGCAGTTCCTACATGTTTGGACTCTTCGAGAATATTTGGAATATGAGATGAGAATCCCAAACCCCCCATTTGAGATTGATTTTGAGCGCATGGTTGATGACTTTATCTTTATCTGCTTCTTTGTTGGCAATGATTTTCTGCCACATATGCCTACTCTTGAGATTCGTGAGGTATGTTCAAGATTCTTCCTCTTGTTTTGATCCAACCTTTTCCACTCATAACTGATGTAGATTTTCTTGTGTAGTATTTGGATAGGATTGGAAGAAAAAAAATTATTAGTTGCATGTTGACATCTCAAAGTTGGCTGAGTTAATTATATTTTTGGTATTTTGATGGTCGTCTGATGACAGATCAGTTTGTTAAGCTCTAAGTTTCCTGCAGATTATATGTTTATTTTTAGATGCGGCTACTTTTTCTAGTAGAGAGGATGCGTCTTCCATTTTTCTTTCTGTATTTTACATCGAATATTGTATAATATGATTTCTTCCAAGTTTCCTACCTTGTCATTCATGAATAGCACTATCGTATTGTTTCCTTGACTTGTTTGTGCTTTGTGTATTTAGGGTGCTATTAATTTATTGCTGGCTGTTTATAAGAAAGAATTTAGGGCTTTGGGTGGATATCTGACAGAGTCAAGCAAGGTATCTAATTGGCTTCTCTGAGTAACTAGAGTAGTGCCAGTCTAGTTGTTTCTGTGTTCTCGCTAATAAAGCTTACCTTCGATTTATTTGTCAGCCAATTCTCAGCAAGGTGGAACATTTCATTCAGGCTGTGGGATCATATGAAGATAAAATATTCCTGAAAAGAGCTCGATTGCATCAGGTTTGTTTTAAAATTATCCATTGACATTTTCTTCTACTTGATTTTATATAGCAAATTTCTGTTTCCTTATTTTTGTTGATACTCCCTCTGTCCCTAGTTATAGGTAGTTTCCTGTCACTTTTCGTGTCCCTTATTATAGGTCTTTCCCCACAAATCCTTACCCATTCTTTTCAATATTGGCCATACTCTCTCTTTCTCTATAAAACATTTTCTTATCTTTCATTCTCAACAATCTTCTCCAATAGGGACATTTGAGAAAAAAAATTTTCCCTTAATATTGACAAAATGATGACAAACGACCTATAATTGGGACAGAAGGAGTATTATATTTCCATGGATTGTATGAAATGCAACTTTGAGCATATGTTGAGTCGAAAAGTCTTTTAAATCATTAGGCTCCTGTTTTGATGTGCTGCAGTGGCACTCTCCATTGTCTCTGTTTCTTCCCATAAGGCTATTCTTCATGTTAATGGACTCCAAATGGACTAACTGTGCATGGAGTATCAAAAAGGCCCAGTCAATGTCAAACTATAAATTTCATACCTGCGAAGAATATAATAAAATCTGAAACTTTTTTTTTTTTAAGCAAAAAGTTATATTTCCCTCTTTTGATGGAAAGAAAAGCATCAGAGTGATTACTATATTTCCCCCTTCTGTTTTAAATTTTTCTTGTTCAAATCATTTCAAACATGTGTAGCCATTTTTTCTTCTTAACATGTTACTCGTCTCTTCTTTAAAGCAATCTATCCCATGGGCTAAATCGAACATTTTCTTCCTGACAATACAAGATGTTGATATGAAAAGTCTGGTTTATTTGTAGAGTTGAATAATAGAATTAACCAATTACTCAACTAAAGTGAAGCTTGCTGTTTCTGAACCATGCTCCTTGATAAAACAGAGACAATCTGAAAGAATTAAGCGTGAGAAGGCTCAAAGTAAAAGAGGGGATGATTCTGAACCTCAATTTCAACCTGAATCTCTGGTTCCAGTATCTCGATTCCAAGGTTCTCGTCTTGCTTCAGGCCCATCTCCTTCACCTTATCAGCGACAAGGATCTTCAATGTCGAATAGGCATGATCATCTCAACAAAGCTACATCAAGTATCTCCACTCTTGATATCCAGTGCAAGCAAGCTGGGACAGTTGATGATAGACAGACCCATGCTCGGGCACAAAAGGTTGCACGCTTGACTTCAGGGGCTAGTATGGGTGCAGCAATTGTTGAAGCTGAGAAGAGTCTTGAAATTGATGTATGTTTTCATGCTTCGGGAGAGGCACTATAATGTAATTCTGACTTCCACCATTCTCTAAGACTAAGTCTTATGGAGATGACCTCACACATGCACGAGTAATGCACACATTTACTGCTCCAAAACATTCTTTAGAACTTCTTATGTTGTCTATTCCTTTGCCGCTTTTGGTTTTCCGTTAAGTGGTATCTTGATATATAAGTTGTTTAGAATTGTTATAATCACTACCATTATTGTTTTATTTACTCACCAATATTCTTGTTCATTATAGCCATCCTGTGTCCTCTAGTCTGTCAGGTCTCCCAGCTTTAAATATGATAATTTTTTGATGGGTTGAATTTCTTTGGTTTTTGCTGTAGATCCAGGAAAACAAAGACGAACTTAAAATGAAGCTAAAGGAGTTACTGCGTGAAAAATCTGATGCTTTCAACTCAGATAACCCTGAGGAAGACAAGGTTCAGATATAAAAAAATTGAAAATGCATTTTCAAGCACCATTGCACTTGTTAAATGCCTGACATTGGATCTCTTCACTTGAATAATTGATTGCAGCTGACTATCTCTCTTTTGTCCTCTTGCTAGGTTAAACTAGGGGAACCAGGGTGGAAAGAGAGGTATTATGAGGAAAAGTTTTCTGCTAGAACTCCTGAGGAGCTTGATGCTGTACGAAAGGATGTTGTAAGTTACATTTTATTACATTCATGATCGTTGTGCTATGCTTGAACAACCCAATTTCAATATTCGTGTTTTTTTTTTTTTTGCGCAAACTTATCCAGTCATAGAATTCTAGTTCAAGTCATCTGCTTCAATGCAGAGGGGTTTCGAGTGTGGTTATTATCATCATAGAACTTTCTCTGTTCTCCTTCCTGTATATCATGTACCCTGATTAGCATTGACCTGATGAGATCCAATTATCTAGGCAAAAAGAAAAAGTTGGTCTTCATTTGTTTTATAGTAGGATTTTTATTTAGCTCTTTATAGGGTATTTTATGCAAAGTAGTTGGGCTTAATTGACCATAATTCCTTTATATTATCTTATTATTCCATTGAGGTATTTTTCTTTTATGTTAGGTTGCAAAATATACCGAAGGCTTATGTTGGGTAATGCACTATTACTATGAAGGAGTTTGTTCCTGGCAGTGGTATAGTTTTCTTCTCTAATTTTTTCCTTCTAGAACCTTTTTTGCAGCACATCTAGTTTCCTAGATTGGCAGGGAATAGGACAAAAAGCAATATCTGTGAGCTTTTTTGATGCACTTCCTTTTCCACAGCTATGTTGAACTTGCAGATTGTATTTATTTATGCATGCTTTGACTTCAATTCATGTTATTTCATTATTTTCTTCGTTGATTGACCAGTTATAGTCAAGCGTGACATCTGTTGGACTGTCACCACAGGCATTTTATTTCCATCTGTGTTTGTTCATGCTTTCTTGTGAAAAAAGAATCCCACCAGCATGCAATTATATGACTCAATAAAACAACAATTAAGCACAAACGCAAAGAAAACTATAAACACGTGCTATCCAATTTAACTAAGTGAACCTACCCAAATCTAATTCCTATCCATACCATGAATTAATTTATACCAATTTTATCAAACTGCTAATTTGGAGATCCCTATTGTTAGTCTAATTACTTGAATTAACTATCAATGCAAAAATCAACTAACTGGCGATAAATGCAAGAAGCAACAAATGCAGAATGAAAGTATTTTTTTCATAGAAGATTTATAATATGATTTTTTAAATGTTCTGAATTTGCATGATTTAAAATTATTTAAATTTGAAAAATCAACACTAAACTAAATCATGACATAATTAAGATTGCCATAATCTAATAACATAATTAAGATCTGAAGAAATCTTAATCTAAAAACAATGGAAATTAATATCAATATGAAGAATAGAAGGCACACTTGAAAGCAAATAACTCCATGATTCCGAAGGACTAATGCAATGCTTTAATACTTCTAATTATCTAAATAGTACAATTAACAATCAAAATTAACATAGGAAAATACTGAAAAAGTATATCACTTTTATTAATAAACTTAGAATTTGGATATTAAATTGAAAAATTTGTAATGTAAGTAAAAAAGAAATCATGAAAATTCTCCAATAAAGATTGAATCTTAAAGTGCTAGGCTCTCAACCCCTTTGAAAGTCTACTGCCAGCTTCCTTTATTTCCCCTAGTTCATCTTGTTGCCATGCATCTATTTTTGTTTTGGGGCTGGAGCCTTACTTTGCACATCTCACTGACTCTTCACTTAATCATCTTTATTTTTTAGATATTATTTCTTCCCTTCTCTTTTCTTCTGGCTGCCACTGCTTTTCAGGCTTTAGTGCCTCTTTTGTCCTACGGATGTTGTGAATATAAGAGACATGACTGGTCATCTTTTATTATTTTCTTCCTTTCATCTTGATTTCTTTCTTGGTCATCACTTTACCATTTCTCCCCTGTTCTTCTCTGTTGTCCTTTTCTATTTAAATCATATTAGAGTTATTGTGCTTGTGGCCGGCTTTGGACTTTGGAATTTGACCATCCTCTCTTCATGCTGGAAACCACTAAAATTTAATTTTTTCTGCATTTTTGGTACATTCTTGATTGAGAAACACCAATAAAAACACTGAGTAGAGAGATTCAAGGGGCAAAAATCAATAAATATGGGCTATAAAATGTTAGGAATCCCTCTACAATGATCTTTATGTAAAAAATTGTTTTGCTGCAGGTTCTATCCATATCATTATGCTCCATTTGCTTCGGACCTCAGGGATTTGGGACAATTGAATATAAGCTTTGAACTTGGTTCTCCATTTAAACCATTCAATCAACTTTTGGGAGTCTTTCCAGCAGCCAGGTTGGGAATTTTCACTTTGATACTTTTCATAATTTTGCTTTTTAGTAGCTCTTAACTTTGTTTATTTTACAGTTCGCATGCTCTTCCTGTTCAGTACCGAAAGTTGATGATAGATCCGAACTCACCTATCATTGATTTTTACCCTACTGGTATGAGATGTACTTGTAATTACTTGTTGTATTTGAACTTGCTCTTCTTTCAACCCTAACTGGAACTTTTCAATTCTCAGATTTTGAAGTTGATATGAATGGCAAACGGTATTCTTGGCAGGTGCGTTTATCTGTATATTATTAGGTCTTTGTTTTAGCATATGAAAATATAGTTTGATTTCCCTTTTTGTTGTGCATAAGACTAATCTTTTATCATTCTTTATGTGAAGGGTATTGCAAAATTGCCTTTCATTGATGAAGCTCGTCTTCTTGCAGAGGTTGCAAAAATTGAACATACTTTGACAGTGAGTGATTGTTGAAATCTGTGGTATATGTGTGTGTCTGATTATTTCCTTGTGCTAGATCACCATACCTATGTTCATTTGTCCTCTGTAGGATGAAGAAGCACGAAGAAATAGTGTGATGATGGATATGCTTTTTGTGTCATCAGCTCATACACTTTCTCCATATATATTTTCTCTTGATGACCAGTATAAACAGCTCAGTGTTCAAGAACGAGTCAGTATTAAAGAGCCACTTGATCCTGGTGCTAGGTTTGTATCACACTGCATAATTTTCACTTGGCTCGGTGCACATGGCCTCTCCGTACACTTAATATTCAATGATCTTCCTTATTAAATTCTTTCGCGACTTTTATAGATTGATTATTTGCTATATTTGCCTGTTCATATATACAATCTTATCTGCCCCCTTCTTGGTTGGAATTGAGAGCTTATGGCTTAAGAAAAGTGCATTCAAAATATAAGAACATCTAGAAACCGTGTAAAAGGTGTTTCCAAGTTCCAACCATTCAAACATAGTGAATCTTTTCCTCTTGTTTAAATGGCATTTTTATTTAGTGCTAATGTAATATATTGCTTAGGAAAAAATGAGGTTTAAGTGTTTATGCTGTCTGCTTCGTTGTTTCCTATATCTAAACTCATTCATTTTTAATTAACTAAAAAACTTTACATTCTAGTTGAGATAAGGATGTAGTTTTCCGGCTTTTATTTGTTTGCCAACTTATGCTCTAAATGGGTACAAGTTCATGGTGTCTTTGGCTGATTAATTTTGCTTATTTGCAGTGGTGGAATGAATGGCTACATCTCTTTATGTGCTGGTGATCCTTGCCCTCCAGTTTTCAGATCACCTATTCAAGGATTGGATGACATTATGGACAATCAAGTCATGTGAGACCAGATCTTCTAATATTAGCCTTCAGTTTATTTTCTGGAAATACTATTCCTTTCAGATTGTGTGTCGCTACTTTCTGACTGTTTATCACTGCTGTTTTCAGATGTGCCATTTACAGACTTCCGGATGCTCATGAGCACATTACACGTCCTCCTACTGGGGTTATTTTCCCAAAGAGAGTATGTCCTATTATTCTTGATATCATCTCTTTGATGGTAGTTGTTTTTACACATTCACGTATGTTATGGGCCACTTCATGTAGATTTCCTTGCATTTAATAAATCTTGCATGTCTGCACTTACATGAAAGCTAGTCAATTGAATAACTTTGATTATCTGAACATGTTATCAAAATTTTTAGAATTGTTTCCTATAAAAAGTCTTATTAAACTTAATGATTTGGAAAGGAAAGAAGTGAATGTGATCAAATTTTATATAATAGGTTTTCTTGTCAAGTCTCCCCGAAACATCATTATGAATGATTAGTAAAGAAAAGGCTGTTCATTCGTTTTTTATCATATACCTTACTGTGGTGGTTTTGTATGCTGTGCCTTGGATTAGGTATGAAGTCACTATGGTTTCATATGAAAAAAATAACTCCATGTTCATAATTGTCTGACATTACTCTTAAGTTTGAGTATCTTTACATATGGATTTGTCTTTTTTGCTCTTCTTGTGACTGGAAAATGAAAATTTTGGAATCTGCACTAATATGGGTTTGATAGCAGTCTCTTTTTTCCTTGGCTGTATTTGATTGAGATGCACTATTTTGGCTCACTGAACTGGACTAAATTTGATAGGATTTGATAGTATAATTTGACAGGATACTGGTTCCAATTAGACATTGAGACTAGACTTGTTGCTATCTTATGAGCATGGTCTTAACATGATCTTCTCCCTTGTATATCTTATTTTGTTCAAATTATCAATTCCTCTCCCATTTGAATGACATTGATAGCTTTTTTTAATATATTGAATTCTAAGTAGTCTTTTTTTTTGTTTTTTTTTTGGTGGGTCTGTAGACTGTAACAATTCAGGATGTGAAACCAGCACCCACATTGTGGCATGAGGATTCGGGGAGGAGACCTATGGAAAATGGAAGGTGAGGTTAACTTGTTGATACTGTATAATCTGTCTTGAAGAAATGGGTTTTTTTCTCGCTCCCCTTTTTTTTTTTTTAAAAAAAAATTGTTATTCTAATAGAATTTTAGTGTGTACCTGATTGATCTTATCCATCCTTTCAGGCATAACTATAACAATAACCACAATTACAACCATAACTATAACCATAATCCAGCTGGTGCTGTTTCGGGTAGGCAGCTTGGTGATGCTGCACATCGATTGGTAGTTAACAGTTTGCAGGTGAAGGGTGATAGGAATAGTTATGGTGATCAAGCCTATGCACCCCCTCCAACTTACTATCATGATAGGTACCATGGCCAACCTCATATGTCGACCTACCAGAACGATAGATATCAGGGTAATCAACATATGGTTCATGGAATAAGCTATCCTGGTCGGGGTCCTGTGCAGAGCCAGTATGTTCAAGGCTATGCCCAATCATATGCTCCTCCAGCTCCTTACGATCCCAATAATTGGGCCCCTTCTAATGCCTCTCACCAAAGCAGAGAATACTCCGGAGGACGTGGATATTACCGACCAGGACAACATCAGCAGAGGGGAGAACGTGGATATCCTCCACATCCACGGCATTTGGACCATCGGGTAGGAGGGGCTAATTTTAATCCGCAGGGTGGATATTATAATAATTATGGGAGCTATCAGCAACACGGAAATGGCAGCAGTAACTGGGGTGGTGGTGATGTTCGTGGTCGGGCTTCCCAAGGTCGGGGATATAGCGACCGGCACCATTCAGGTAATAATCAATTCTCAGCACTGGGCAGAGGAACAAATTTTAGGAGACCACCACATTCTGAGAATCACCGTTAGAACATTCATTTTATCCATTCTTTACTTCATAGCCACCACTGTTGTACCTATAGTTCATCTAGCACCTTGTATTTCTATGTTGGCCTTTATTATTATTTTTTTTTTTAACAAATAAATATCATATATGTAGTTTTTAAATTTACATTGGAGATCTGATTGACATAGATATTATAGATTAAAAAAGAAAAAGGAAAAAAAAAAGGCTGGAAAATTGTGTACAATTTTTCCTGGTGGTTGTGTTTGTCCCATCCCATGCCCTTTACCCTGCTTTGTTGGTGTTTTATTCCGTGATTACTTGAGCATGATGAGATGTCTCTCCTTTCCCTCTTTGGAAATGCATGCATCCGTGCTAAGAGAAATATGTTTGCCAGTTGACTCTTAATAGAACAAGAGTCATGCATGGATGACTTTGAGGATTTGTCTTTTTTTTTTTTTTTTTCCAAAAACTTATTACAAAATAAGAATTTGTATTCAAGTATCGGTTGGGAATTGGATTAAGCTTTTCCCGAGGCTGATTTATGAAGCCCCACTGGATTGGGCCTCGTTTGGTGTTTGAATACAGCAGGCTTCGAGGGGTACTATTACTACATGGACATCCTCGGTTTCCTCTCATTTGTCTAGTTCTACATCATGACGATGCTAAACATTTGGATGAGCCTGGTACTAATTACTAATCTCTGAATCATCAAATCTACTTTTCTTCAAAATTATTTGATGTGAGGTAGACGAGTAAATATTTTAGAATGGCTTATGAACATTCTCCTATCATTAGAAAGAAGGGAAAAGGGTTTAAAAAATCCTAGTGATGGTTATCGCTTTGTTCTTTTTAATTAAAAAAGATTATTTATAATATTTGAAATGTAAAACATTTCTAGTTTTAAATAGTAATATGCAATTTTCTAAAATGGAATTTTGAATTTCAAAAATAAAAATATGAGTCTCTTTGTCCTATTGAACATTGTATTTCGACCGGAAGAATTTCCTTCCCCCCTCTAAACCTATCTCCAAAACATTCAATTTATCATTTTTTTAGTATGTCTTTTTTCATTAGGAGCTCTTTGTATTTTACATGTTCATTCTCG
>JAOXNR010000030.1:1714926-1743661 GCA_028571225.1 Parsonsia alboflavescens
TATATAGCCATGTGCATAAGCCGGAGGTCCCATTCTTCTTTCATTTAGAATTAATTATTTTTTCATTTCCCTTCATCTTTCCTGGGTTTCTGAGGTGGGTTTAGCCTTAACCACGGGGCTGCAAGGTTCGTTTCTGATCTGTTCATTTCTGGCAATTTTTCTTCAACTATGTGTTTTCTTGTTCTAAGTTCAGATGTCCAGTAATTTGAACTGATTACTGAGCAATTTGATTTTTGTCTGTTTTCTTTTTTGTGCTTTGAGCTTCTATAATCTCTATTAGCATAAGATTGGTGAAACAATTTTGGAGTTATTGGAGCTTAGTTGTTCATTTTTATGAGTGGGTGATCTAGCTGAGATGGATTGATAGAATGGTTTGCAGAAAAGGGGTCCTAAAACAATGGCAATTTTTTTTCTATGTTTGCACTGAGAATTACATTTTAGTAGATGTTCTATAATGCCGCGGATCTTGCTCTCAAGTTCTTAACTTCAAGGATTAGGAGATCACTACTGACATTTTCAGTTCAGGGTTCACAAGCTACAATGTCAGTTTTTCTACTATAGAGGTTTCAATAATCTCAACAAGGGATGTGTCTGTTTATTTAATTTGTTGGATCACAATAGTTGAATAAATTGCTTGATTTTGATTTTTGTTTGTGTAAACTGCAAAAAATTGTAAATCAATTGTGTAAAGTTTTATGCTTTGGCTTTCAGTTTTTTTTACTTATTTTTGGTTTCAGTGCTGATAATGGAATTTAATATTGTTGTTCAGGTGTAATCTTGATTGTTTTGCAATCATAAATCCTGGAATGGCTCCCACCGTCTCAGAAGTAGCCCAAAATGGAACAACTAGGCATCTTGAATCTCCTGCCTCCTTATTCGAAATTGAAGACCCAGAGTTAGCTAGATTGTTGGACAGACCTAGGCCTGTTAACATTGAGAGGAAAAGATCATTTGATGAAAGATCCTTCAGTGATATGTCAATATCATCTCCGCGTGCCTTTCCATATGATGGTACATATTCTCCTGGAAGAAGATCTGGTTTTGGTACTCCTAGATCATGCAACTTTGAGCCGCATCCTATAGTTGGTGAGGCATGGGAATCCTTGAGACGTTCATTAGTTTACTTCCGTGGGCTGCCTGTGGGGACTATTGCAGCTTTGGATCATTCTACAGAAGAACTCAACTATGATCAGGTTAGCTTTCTTTCTTTCAAAATTTCTTCTATTCATTAAGAGTATATTCTCATATATCATGTATATCTTTAGTTGTATTCCACGGCTCCAAGGAGCATATTATTGTAAAAGGATTTTCATTTGATTTATGTAGAAGGCAAATACTTGTTTTTGGATGATGTAGCAACTCAGTCTATATCGGAGTTGCTAACATTGAATAGATTGGGGGCATTCTTGATTGACAATTATGCGAGGGACCACCCTATGCAGCTGTGCTCATGATTGGGCAATGTGCAATCATATCTTTGATATGAATATTTTGACTAACCTGTAAGAGCATTTCTTATTAGTACCATAGAATTGGAATTCAATAGCTCTCATCTGAGTATAATGGTATACGATGATCAAAGTGAGCATGGACGATTTTTGTCCTATTCAGCTCCATATGTAATTCATTAAATGGGAAGAGTAATTACCATTTGTTATTAAACAACATGATCATGCCATTATTTTAAACTGCTATTTCTCCAAACTATTGCCTTGTGATTGGAATTGAAAAATGATTTACACCGAAGGCTGAGGTTTCCACCAAGAGATTGTTGATTAACTTTTCGCCTTCTGTGTATCTGTCATCATCTCCATGTATATATTTGACAAAATGACTAGACATTCTGCTACCCCATTATTTTTTTTGAATTAGATTTCAATATTTATTTCTTGGATTTGTCTATGTTTTGGCTGCACATCAGAGTTTATAGTGTAAAATTCCTGCAGGTTTTTGTGAGAGACTTTGTCCCCAGTGCTCTGGCATTTTTGATGAATGGGGAACCTGAAATAGTGAAAAACTTTATATTGAAAACTCAACGCTTACAATCATGGGAGAAAAGAGTGGACCAATTCAAGTTAGGCGAAGGAGTACTACCGGCAAGTTTTAAAGTACTCCATGATCCTGTACGGAACTTTGAAACTATAATAGCTGATTTTGGTGAAAGTGCTATAGGTAGGGTGGCACCAGTAGATTCTGGATTTTGGTGGATCATACTGCTTCGTGCATATACAAGATCTACCGGGGATACTTCTTTGGCTGAAATGCCCGAGATTCAAAGGGGGATGCGACTTATCCTGAGCTTATGCCTTTCTGAAGGATATGATACATTCCCAACCCTTCTCTGTGCTGATGGATGTTGTATGATTGATCGTAGAATGGTTTGTATTTTGAAATTCTGCTCTTTCTTTGTCTTCTGTTTCATTGGTTCTCTTTGGTTTCTCTTTATTAATTGTGGCATTCCTCTTGTTAAAAAGCTTTTTACCAAATAAATACAAAATATGGTTCTGTATTTTGTGCTCCAAATCCAAATATGGTTTCAGATGGTTAGCAAATTTATTGTTTACACAGAAAAGTAAAGGAGTGGTAGAAATGAGCTGATGCACATAATTTTTTACATTTTTATTCACTATTCTATTCATAATCTTTTCTGGAAACCACATTTCCTTCAAATCACATCTAGTAACTGAGTGTGGCATGAAGGGTTAAATTCGTTTTTTCTTTCCCCTTTTAAATTTTTTTTTCCATGGTTTGAATTTGTTAAAGATTCATAGATTCTGATTGGTTTTTCTAGGTACTTCTTGATGTACAAGGCAAAAGGTTGATGTTGTACAGCATAGGTAGTCAGGACTGTATTTTGCTTCACACTAATTCTAACAAACCTTCTTGAAGAAAATTCATAAAAAATTAACCTCAAAATTAGTGAATGTATCTGTATCATAAACAACAGAAGGGTATTCTTTTCCTTCATTTTGTTCTTTGTTTTCCAAATTTTCTTTGATTCTTTTGCATACTTTACTGGCTTCAAGAGGGCTTGTCTTACGTTGAGCCTACTATTGTGTATTCAGGGTGTTTATGGCTATCCTATAGAGATTCAAGCGCTCTTTTTTATGGCCTTGAGATGTGCTCTAGTTCTTCTCAAGCATGATGGGGAGGGCCAGGAATTCATTGACAGAATTGTAAAACGCCTTCATGCTTTAAGCTATCACATGAGGAGTTATTTTTGGTTGGACATAAAACAACTGAATGACATATATCGGTACAAGACAGAGGAATACTCTCACACTGCTGTGAACAAGTTCAATGTGATGCCTGACTCAATCCCAGATTGGCTATTTGATTTTATGCCAACTCATGGTGGCTACTTTGTTGGGAATGTCAGTCCAGCCAAAATGGATTTCCGTTGGTTTTGCTTGGGTAATTGTGTTGCAATTTTGTCAGCTTTGGCTACCCCAGAGCAAGCTTCAGCAATTATGGATCTTATTGAATCACGTTGGCAAGAACTAGTTGGAGAAATGCCATTGAAAATCTGTTATCCAGCCATGGAAAGTCATGAATGGAGAATTGTCACAGGTTGTGATCCAAAAAATACTGGCTGGAGCTACCATAATGGTGGATCTTGGCCAGGTGGGTGACCCTCTAATCTTTCTTTGTCACTAGTTCAAAATTTTTTCTTTAAAAATTAAGAATCAAAGAGTTCATCTGTTTCCAGGATGAGCAATTTCTTAAGCTTGCTAGTTTTCCATTCTTTTGTTCCTTGGTCAGTTACTAAGAGGTTGATTTTTTCTTTGTTTTCCATAGTTCTCCTGTGGCTCCTTACTGCAGCAGCAATCAAGACTGGACGGCCCCAGATAGCAAGACGTGCAATTGAGCTTGCTGAAAGCCGTTTATTGGTAGATCACTGGCCAGAATATTACGATGGAAAGTTCGGCCGTTATATTGGTAAGCAGGCTCGTAAATTTCAGACATGGTCCATAGCTGGTTACCTAGTGGCAAAGATGATGCTTGAAGATCCATCTCATTTGGGAATGATATCTCTAGAGGAAGACAAACAGATGAAGCCTCAAATGAAAAGATCTACTTCTTGGGTTGCTTGATCCCTTAATTAATTGCTAAAAATATACAGTGTCCTTGTTAGGCTGACTGAGTATCCTTTTTGATTTTGTGTTTTCATTTTACCCACTCTTTTGTTCAATTCTTGTATTAAGAGACAGTATAAAGACGCATGTTTTGCTTCTCTCCATTCTCTTGTATCATATTCACCCAGAAGGAATGCGAACAGCATTATCAGATCTCCCCTTTTTTTTTTTTTTTCATTTATGCCCAATATCTTTTGATGATCATTGCATATATGAAATTCAGAGTAAAAACATGGACTTTCAGAATCTCTGAAACTTCAGCCAACAATGCAGGTGAACTCTAGACAAAATGACAAATTTGGTGGTCACCATTTGTTACTTCAGGTACCATATTTGTATCAAACAACATTGTTTGAGGTCGCTTATTAGTGTAAGAATCTCCCCCGCTGGGTGGTGGAGGAACCTGATGCGTTCTTTGTTGCTTCTGAAGCTAATCTTGCTCAGAAAGGAGACGTCTTTGCACTGGTATTTATTCGTTATTCATATACTTGTCAAGGTTTTCACATGATTTGTTGCCAAATGGAATGATAATTATATGAAATTTGTTTTTGCTCTAAACATCTTCTATTTTATTGTTGTTTTGAATCTTAATTTCCATGCTAAACCGGACTTCATTCAGTTTTCATGTTCTAGGATTCGTTTTAATTAAACTAGACTGAGATTGAACTGGGTTCTCTGGGGCAGCTGGCTGCTTTGTTTCTATTCTGGTTCAGTTTACCCTTTTGTTTAATCATTAAAATGAAGGTGATTTCCTGTTATCTCTGCTCATTCATCCGATGACATATCATTATTTTTCATTTGGATTGAAATTATTATTACTCTGTGATTGAATAACTCATTGGAATCCAGAGGGAATATATCAAATGCACAGTCATAGTCTATTGGGATTGATATGTTGGCCAAACTTTAAATCATTATCTGATGTTAATGCAATTGCCAATTGTCCCTTCGGACTATGAATGTGATGCCTGATTATTACATTAGGAAAGGTTTCTAAATGCAGCTAAGTAACAGCTGTCTCCTATTTAACTCTTGAGGCTGATTTTTCTTGACTCCCATATCTGTCCTTCAAATTAGACAGGAGAGTTAACATCAACACCACTGTTGATATTTTGTTTGAGCTAACGCTTTGCTGGCACCTTCAATCTATACTTCATTAAATTTGGTTTTTATTTTTTATTTTTTATTGATCTTTTCTTCTTAGATGTCGTCTTTCGTGTAAAATTATTATCCAAAAAAACAAGAAACTTGAGTAAGCATTTTAGTTGGAAGTAGAACTGAGACTCTGTTGTATGCTTCTTTGATCCATCTTACTCAAAAAAATAGCAACTGAAAAAGTTCCCACTGAAAAAGGGATGAAGCCTGGTTAGAAATTAGAATAGAATAAATTCGCTTACATGCAAATATAGGGTAGAAAACTATCTTCTCCTAGTCTATGAAACCCTTCCAGAATGCTTGGTTTAATAGGTATAGAAAGATAGAACAAAAAGATGATTATCGGGTTTTTTTTCGAAATCTTACAGAAATGATAATACTTTAGACAGTTGTACACGAATTAAATCTAGAATTATGTGCATTTTAAATATGATACTTTTTTGAAATTTTTACCCCACTTTACTCCATTACATGCATGGTTAGAGAGCAGTCTATTTTTGATTTAGACATGCCACGGATCCTTGTCTGAGTTAACATCAACTCGGCCCTGCACACTCGTTCTGGAAGAGTTACCTTTTTTCCACACTCAAGTCTCTGGTCTGTCTCCCCCCCCTATAAATGAAGGGTCCTCCTCTCCCCTTAAATCTGCAAAAAAAAAAAAATACACTAATATCAGATTGTCGATTGCCATGGCCATCTGCATGCCCAAGTCCATCATCTTGATCTTCCTCTTGTTTGCCACTGTTTGTCTAGCAGAAGAATACAACGAAGGGACTATTAGCTCTGCTGAAAAAACTCTGCCTCCAAAAATAAGCTAATGTTCTTCCCATTTTGATCTCGTCTAGGTTTAAATTGTATCTTTAATTCTGTAATAATATCCTGCATGGGGGCCTTATTTTGTTCTAATAATATTTCACACAGATTGTGGAGCAGCCTGTAGTGCGAGGTGCCGATTAGCATCCAGGCCGAATCTGTGCAAGCGTGCATGCGGGACTTGCTGTGCACGTTGCAAATGCGTTCCTCCGGGCACCTCCGGTAACACAGATGTATGTCCTTGCTATGCAAACATGACCACTCACGGTGGCAGACTCAAGTGCCCTTGATTAGGGAAGGGAACCTTCTGGAAGCTCCCTTCTAAATATTTGATCCTATGTATGGTTTATGTATCGACCTTATGTTTATTAGTACTGCAGCAGTACGTAACCGAATAAAGATCTGTATCTCTTCCAGTTCTCTCTCCTGAAGGTTTTCTTTTGCGTATCATTCATGATATATATTCTGGAAGATGTTTTAAGTATCTATATTTATTTCTCCATTCATCTAAAACTAAATATCTAAGTTTGATTTGTATAAATTTTAAAAAAATTAGTTGACTTAGTTTATTTTAAATTTAATAATATTAATTTCTTAATAAAATTTTGTGATGATGATTGCAATCACAACCAGAAGGAAAATAATATCATCAAAGTGGATTGTTATCGTGAGAATAGTTCCCCAGTTTAAAACTATGTTTGATTCGATCATGTATATCGAATAATAAATTACCTTGTTAGAGTGAATTTCAATTGCGTGAAAATAGATATTTAAAATAATTGTGAGATCATATCTCGTCAATTACTCATAAAATCATGAAGTCATCATAATTTTAAGTTGCCTTGCACTCTCTCGTGTAGAGTTATAATCTCGTTAATAGAAGGTTGTAATGAGTGATTTTAAGATTTATGGCTTGTGTAAAGAGTCATAAATATTTAGTCGTGACATGAAAGGTATATGATATGGATCGAATCTCACTAAATCGAAGATTACGGTTCAGTGAAACCTTTCATAAGTTCATCCTAAATTGGCAATCTAGAAGGTCGGTTGGAAGAAGGTTGCTGTCCACTTTTCCTGTTTTACCCATCAATATCAATCCATTTTAAATGTTGGAAAGGGTTTGTCCACTCTCTCCATTACAATTCCTAAGCTAAGATTGAATGGGGCTTGCCCTAGTGACAAATCCATTTGGTATCCGCTGTCAGAGGTTTTGGATTTAAATCCTGTTGACAGTTGGGACCATGTCCCCCGCCCAGCCCCCCACCTCCGCCCCCGCCCCATGCCCCCAACCAGAAAAAAAAAAAAAAAAAAAAATCCTCAGCTAAGTACAAGCGAATATGCCAAAATAGTCCGATCCTTTTCTTTTTTCCGTATACGCAAGGATATAATATAAGTGGAAAATTTTTGGAATACCTAGCAACACTTTACCTACATATATAGAGGAGGACACCCCCCAACCACTAAGTTACAATTATTCCTATTAAATCTTTAATGATAATTGATAATCAATTGATTTTAAAAAAAATTAAAGTATAATTTGATCAAATATCTTAAGGTTTAATTTATTTTTTTACGGTTTAATTTATAAAATATATTTACAAAAAATAATTTTTCATAAAAGAATTTATTTTTTTCTTGAAAAAAATAGATAGATTTAACAGAAGTATTTCATAATTTGTGTTTTGGTATTCACTATAGCACTTCTCTCTCTCTCTATATATATATATATATTAATAAAAGTTTTGAAAATGAGTACTAGTGTATTAATCTTTATCTATCATATGTTGGAGGGACTATGATGCATGCATTATCACTTGTGCTTTGAGTTCACAAATTTATCAAAGGTAACTAAAAGCTTCACGCTTTGGATATATTACTTGTTAAGGAAAGAAGACTCCGGATTATTCCAAATTTCTCTTTCTTAGAACTATACCGTTGAGAGCATTCTAAGCACCAAAGTTCTTCACCTACCCTCCTGAAGCTCTCTTATAAATTTACACTCCATTAATTAATTTCTTACTAATCTTCGTCATGGCCTTCTCCAAGGTTTCTTTTACTCCTTTCCTCGTACTTCTGCTGCTAACCGTTGTCCTAATTCAAGCTGATCAAATGGTAAGCCCTTGAAAAATAATTTAACTATAATTAATTTCAAAAGTTTCTGAAATTGTTTTTAATTAATTTCCTCCTCGTTGGATTGCAGATAGAGATAAACAAAGCTGGCCGTTCTCTTCTCCAGAATATAGGTAGAAAGAAAAGATTTAATTCTCTCTCTTTTTTTTTTTTTAACATTATAATTCTTTCATTAGCATAATTATTAATTAATCGATCGAACTCTTACGTAAGATGTCTCCTTTTATGTATACAGATTGTGATTCTGCCTGTGATGTGAGGTGCTCCAAGTCTTCAAGGCAGAAGATCTGCAAGAGAGCATGTGGGACTTGCTGTGCTCGTTGCCAATGCGTTCCTCCGGGCACCTCGGGCAACGAAGATGTGTGCCCCTGCTATGCCAACATGACCACTCACGGTGGCAAACACAAGTGCCCATAAAAATTTCATTAATTACCCCTCACACTTTTCATAATAAATGTTAAAATAAGAATAAAACCAAAATTATGTTGTATTCATATATAAATAAATATATATATATATATATTTTTATATATGAGCATTTTGAAAATATGAATTGTTTATATTCAATCCATGCATGAAATCTGGCAAAAAAAAAAAAAACCAAACTTCGTAAATTGTCTTTTGTGTATATCCAAGTGGATAGTGGATATCTCAATAGATAAAGGATAAGTTCAAATCTCATCAATATTCTTGTGATTGAGTCTTCCATATGCATTCAAGATGGCACTTGCGAGCTTAAAAAGGGAAAAAAAAAATTGCGAACTGGTAATTAATAATGATCTGCCGCGCCAAATTTCCCTTATTAAAAAAGGGAGAGGGGGTTAAGGGGTTTTTATTTTGGGCCTTTGAAGTCCATCTTATGTAGGCCCATTTGTTATTTTTTACTTAAATTAAAATAGACCAATTGTTTGGAGGGTAAGAAGGTCCATGGGCCTAGAGAGGAGCTGACATTGGCTTCTTTGGGTCACGGAGAACACGTGCGGCCTTGAAGTTGACGGCTCTGCGGTGCGCGAGAAAACCTCGTCACCGATCCAGCATTTCCTCATCGTTACCCTTCCTTTTCTGAACGTGTCCATGACTTTCAGGGACAAACTCGTCTTTCTACTCACGATGAAGCCAAGGTTAACCGAGTAATTTCATACTCATATTCAACTGAAATGAACCCCGTGTCACGCCGGGAACATGATTCTGCACTGCTGCAAATCTCAAACCACCTCTCTTTTCTTTCTTTATTTATTTTTTTCACAAAAAAATTATTTCAATTAATAAAAAAAAATTAATTTATAATAACAGTCGGTAGCAAATTAATATATCAAACTGTTACAGATGCTATTTTTAATAAACTTTTTACTTTACTTGATACTAATCTGAGAAAGATATCATTTGAAACCAACGAAATTAATAGAACAATTTTAAGTATGGAAAATAAAATGTTTTATAAGATAAAAAGGGGAAAAAAATATGTTTACGCTTGCCTAGCTGGCAAAGGTGGTGAATGACGTTGTTCTGAATGCAAACTGATCGGACGGTGGAGAATAAGAAGAAGTTCTATTACTCATAAATAATAACCATTGATGACATCAGTCGTTTCCTCAATTTCTGACGTGGCAGCACAGCGACGAAGGTGAGCCTCTTGTCTTATGTGGCTAACACTTGACTCTGCGAGGCACATTTGTCTTTATTTCCAAAATCTTCATCGAACGGCTCTCTCTTTTTAGTTTTGATTGCTCTACCGTCCGATCCTCACATGACGTATAGAGAGAGAAAGCATCACACACGCACAGTGAGACAGAGGCAAAGAGAGGAGACGGTTATAAACAGCGCTTTCTGAGTGTGAGGACGGGACGATTAGAGTTTCGGTTTTTGGGGTTGTTGAGGACAGAAGATTCTCTCTCTGCTTTCGAAGTGTTAAGTGTGGAGAAAAAGAGAGGGATAGCGATCTGCTTCTGCAAAAAATGTGATCAGTGTAATCATTCTTATGCAGCTTCATGCCAGCTCTCTGCTTCACCTTTTTCCTGTGTAAATTCTTTCTTCAAATTTTGAGTTTCATGGTTTAGGGGTCATTTGATGATTAATATGGAAATGCTTGTTTTAATCCATCTTTTTTTTCCCTTTGCATGCGATGGTTTTGGAATAGTTTTCAATTTAGAATTGATTTTCTGATGGTTTTGATGGAGATTTTTCTTCGCTGAAATGGCTTTTTTTCGGGTTTGTGTATTAATTAATTTTTAGTACCAAATTTGAAAGAGGATGGCTTATACTTCTTGCTTACTGCAAATTTCAAGGATTTTCACATGGTTGTTTTTCATTCATAATCTTCCCTTTTTCTGTTAAGACTGCTTTACTACGTGAAGAACCAGATTCTCTCTGAACAAAAAGGACGAATTCACTTTTCTCTCTTCACTTTTTAATCAGTTTCTTTTTTTCCATGTACAAACGCTTTTTGTCTCTCCTCTTTCACCTAAATGGAACTAATAAATTTCCTCCTCCTTCTCTTTTATGTTTTATCTCTGTCCCAGAATACGGAAAGATTCACTGAAGTAAACTCCAAACGGACACATCTCTCCTTTCATTTTTCATAAGAAGAAAGCAAAGAGAAGCTGCTGAATTCTCCAAACCGCGCTTTCAACTGCTCACTTTTGGATGCTCAAAACCCAACTCCGATTGTTATTTTTCTGGGCAAGTTTCTGGGAGAGAACGAAATAGATACCCTTTGATCTTCTTTCCCTTAGCCTTCTTGTTTGGCTTTCAGTTTTTTAAAATTCAATTAAACTTTCTAATCCTCTGATGCTGATTGTTTATGCATTAAACTGTGTTCACAGATTTGACAAGATTTTATACCCAGTATGAGAGAGAATAATATATCTGATCGGAGTTTCTGGACGGCATTTATTGAATTTAGGGGTTAGAAGAAATTTGGGCCTCGGAAGCAGCTATCAATTCAATTCGATGTCAGTGTCGTTATTGTTATCCCACAAATGGACAATGATCGCATAGAAGGCGGAGGTCGGTTGTTCTCAACGTCCCCTGCAAAGCGACACATCACTAAACCTTCTGGTAATGTTAGTATTTTGAATTTGATCAAGTGATTATTCTTCACGTTACTCAAATGTCCTCACTTTGTTATCAAATTTACAGTTACTACCTGGAGCAGAAAGCTATAAACAACAAAAGCCTTAAATAGGATGTTGTCTTTTTCTATGCTCGTATCCTTTTCTGTTTGAGAGTATATTTTTGGCTTTTGGGATAAAGGGGCTTGAGTGTAATGCGCGTCTGATTATATTCTCTTTCCCTTTTGGATTGTTATCTTTCAGTTTTTCTTTCTTACCCTCTCTATTCAATTTTATGTTATTAATTTTCCTGTTAAAGTCGTCTCCTTTTGTTTACTTTGCTCCAATTCAAGGTTCTGTTGGTAACGGTGGGGAGGTTACTGGTTTCAAGAAATCAAGGAAACACCAGCTCAGAAAACTGGATGCTGTTGGTAAAGATAACTTGAGTTACAGAGAGCACAGGACGGGGTTTGCAGGTTTGGATGGTGAAGATGAGATTCGCCTGGGCAATAGTTCGTGTAAGAGATTAAAGTCCCCCAAAATGGTAAATTTTCGTTTCTAATTGCCCGGCTCGGAAGTTGCATCACTAACTTCATCTGCTTTTCATGAGTTTACACTCAAACTTCGATCTTTCTTGCAGTGTTTTGATGACAGCAATACAGTTTATCATGCCTCGGTTCCTAGGAAGTTACGCTCAGGTGTGTTAATTCAACCTTTTTTTTCCTTCTCCTTTATTTAATAGGTGTTTAATTAATTGTAATTATTTATGTTAAAATCCGTCAGACTCAGGGCCACCGATTTTTTAATTGGTTCTCGTTTGTGTTGTGGACCTTGTGGGTCCTTTGCTGTGTCATCTTCATGCTTGATTATTGTAGATCAGAACTTTCTTGCTTTTGCATTTACTTTCTCTTCAAGCAAATGGAAGAATGGCTTTATTTTTTCCTTTGTATCAAGGTTGAAAAATGGATTCTCTAGTTCGAGTCTAATCTCATTGAATGCATACTGGTTTTCGGTGTTCTTACCCAAAGTTCACTGGTAAAAGAAAAAGACAGCCATTCTAAAGCGAACATGTAATAGTCAAAGCTTAAATTCACTATTATCCTACTGTTACAGCCATAAGAAAAAGAAGTAATGAATCCATTTCTCCTCCCTTGCCGGTTTCCAAGAAGCGGAAACATGTGACTGATGGAGTTGAATTGCTCAGAAGAGATGGTTTAGTGAAATCCAAACTGAAGAAGGTGAGATGCCA
This sequence comes from Parsonsia alboflavescens, assembly GCA_028571225.1. Lineage (NCBI taxonomy): Eukaryota > Viridiplantae > Streptophyta > Magnoliopsida > Gentianales > Apocynaceae > Parsonsia > Parsonsia alboflavescens. The sequence goes on from JAOXNR010000030.1 coordinate 1,727,460, forward strand.
AGCTCCAATTTTTACTTTGCATGCAACATCATATTGAAATGAAACCTACAAAGTAACTAATTTTGATTGCTCGAGTAGGTTCAGACCAAAGTTTGTGTTAAAGATGCTAGTCTAGGGCTGATAACGAAAGACGAGGAAGAAGTTGCAGAGGCTTTGTATGCTTTGGCAGTTGCATCCCCGGATGCTACAAATACAAGCAAGAAAAAATTGGTTGATAAACAGTCAGGAGCATCATCTTCAACCTTGTCAAACGCTGAGGATTTTACAAGTCGATTCAAAGGTTTGGTTCCCTCTTTCCTTGTTACTTCAGGTTTCTTTTTGATCATTAATTTTTCAATAATCAAGCATCTTGCATCAGAGACTGAAATCCCAAAGACTGAAGGGGAGACCAAGACTATCCATGATAATGATGATAAACCCAAATGCTTGCCAAATGGACTAGACCCGGCAACCGAAGTTATTTTTCCTTCATTTAATGGCACTCAGCGGCCTGATATTTCTGTTGGCAAGCAGCCTGTGACAGAATCAGGCCATCATATTCCTGAAGTAAATTTGCCCTTGGCGGCTTTTGTCTCTGAAAACGAATGTACAGCTCAAAGGCCTCGTGAGTTTGCTGTTTCCGGTGCTTTGACTGACTTGAGCCTCGAGCATGGGTATGTGACCTTTCAGAGCTTTATTCATCCCAATAGATTTGGTGCTGTCTTTTCCTTTATGTTTCAATTCACAAATCTCCATTCATCTTACAGAACAAAGTTGCTGAAACCTGAGACAAGTCTAGCAGGTAGCAACCACCCAGAGATTCTTTTAGAACGGGTAAGTCGAATAATTTTTAACATCAATTACTCTTCTTTATCTGACTCCTACTCGAGGTTTTGATTTTTGGTTTACCTTTTAGACTGAAGGTGCTTCTAGTCAACCTGAGGTAAACTGTATCGCCAAAGCAACCCGAGATACTGGTAAAATTTGTATCTCTTTAGGAGTGTTTTGTTCCTTAATGTATAATTGAGGTGAACATGTATAAGCTATCGTAATCAGCTTCGGTGCTGCCATAAAAGTTAGTTTTCTGAAACAGGCTCGTCATTGTGGCCGGCCTTTCCTCCAAGGGTGTCAAGAGATCAGGAATGGTGAGGAATTCCTTCCTTCTTTTGAAGCAGTTGACACGGTGGGAAGTTCCAGATCCTTTTTGACTCATTTTTAAAGCTTTTTTAGGTCACGCAGCACCAAAGATCCTGCTTGGTTCAAGAGCTCCAGTTCCACTGCACGATCTCCAATATCTGATACTATTGTAGTGAAGAAGGTATGGCTTCCTGCTCTTTTTGACTGCAATATGTTTGCTTTTTTAAACATCAGGACTAGCAGCTTCAAATTGTTTGAATCTGTTCAGGACTTCACCAGCTTTGTGTTTTACTATTTTGCAATACAGGATGCTCAAGTTTTCACTGACTCAAGGAAGTCGTGGAAGAGATGTTCAACTCATGTTTATATTAGTCGTTTTATTGAGGCCTTCCAGATTACTGGTGGGAGAGACAAGTCACCTCTGAGGTACGGTCAATTAACAACTAATGAAGGACAAAAGCAAGGGCCTGATGATACCAGCAACAGCCCTGCATGGTTGAAAAACGGTTTGATTGGACACATTTTGAATAAAAGCACTGGTTACCCCATAACTGAAAAGGATGCAACTGAATTAAGAAATGCTATTCTTTTGCACAAGAGGCTTGTTCAAGATCAGCAGCAGGGTTCCAGCGTATCTGGTATCCGCAATGCACCAAAGCAGGCAAGTGTTATGTTCAATATTTCTTGGAGGATCACCTTTCTTTCCCCCGGTTTTTGCATACCATTCTGAATATGGTTCTTTTCACCAGAGCTTAGATATCTTATCATTACCAAGTGGAAGTAGAGTGGAGACAATTAACAGCAGTAATAAGGAAAGTCCTGAAGCTTTATCATCACTTCCCTTTCCTTCCTTGCACTCTCGAGATCAATCAACTGTTCCATTTCCAATCTCCCAGACCTATTACTCATCTACACCTTTTTCTGGTTATCCTTCAGCAGCAGCACTGCAGCAGGTAAATCACCCTTATCTTACTCTTACTTTATTATGAATTATTAACCAATTCTCCAACTGCCTGCTTCTGTTTTCTGCTTCCCGGAACAGCACCTGGGATGGGGTTGCGAACCTTGTGATCGTGCATTCCTTACTTTGCTCTCTGCTGCACCTTTCGGTGACAAAAATGATCGTTTCTTAGCATTTCTGTAACTGCTGACTGCTAATGGCTTTCATCTTGGAAATTACGAGTTTATTAGTGCCTTGCATATGTGCCTGAATAAAAATTACCCAACACAGGTTCCTGTTATTACCTCTTTAACAGACACACTTGATGACTTGTGAACAGGTTCATCTGCCTGCATTTGTTGGCAGCATGTCTCCATCTGGGGGAGCTAGTGCCTCAATATCAGCACAGCCAGAGCAGTGGCAACAGAAAAAATTGTCGCCACTGTTAATGGCTCCTTACAAATCTGGTGTTGCTTCGCCAAATGTTCAAAACGGGCGCAGTGGATTATCGGACCTTCCTCCCATGTTTCATCAGGGGCAGATTCTATTCTCACCTTCTCGTTCTTCAATAGAAGCAATTGGCTCTAAATATGCTCCCATCATGCAGCAAAAACAGCAGCAGCCGCAACAGTGTGTTTCTGCATCTACAGCATTGCCTTCCCCAACAGTTAAAGGACAATATCATCGTATGCCTTCTATTTATGAAGGCAATGTAGGCGGGACGTGTCCCGCCTATGCGGACAATCTGCAGTCAGCATATTTGAGGTGTTGAGATTGATCGCAGCTATAAGTTTTATCCCCATTCACATTCAGTATAAAGATCAAAGATGTAAGAAACTTATTATAGGAGTATAATGCAATTTTTTTCTATCCTTACTGGAGATGAATGTATTGCGGCTTTCACCAATTCTGGAGATCATTTTGTTGAAGATAAGGCAACACCCAAATCTTTAACAATTTTAACTCCTTAGAAATTCACTACATAATATATATATAGAAATAGTTCTCAAATATTATTTTCTTATATTTCATTTTAAGAATTAATAATATTATTTTCTTCTTCTTATAATTAATCTTATATCGTCCCCTTTCATAAATTTTTGCATTCAACACATTCTTTTCCCTTCCCATGACTCCTGATTTTGAATACTTCTCCTTCATAATTATCATGATATTGTTCTCAAATCCTTTGTGTAAACGTAGAGTTAAAAAAACTTTATAAAATTTGTGAAGCAAAAGACTTAAAATATCTTTTCATGAACTTATTTAACATTAATTTTTATCAAGCGGTTTTCAGAGTGGTTTGGCATTTCTTGATTCCCTTTTTACACCATAGGGTAAAAAGCCTACAACATCCATTCGTGTATATAGAAAGTCACAAGTCGTTCAAAAAATAAAAGAATTTCCATGCCATAAAGAAACAGAATTTTTTAGACCTGCAATACTTTATACTCGTCGATTCAAGAATATCTGCACACCCTACAAGTAACATACACTCTTCAAACGATCCCCTAAAGAAACAGAAAATAATAGACAAATTCACATTGCAAAGGAAAAAACAACAGGTCCGCTATTTGCAGCATATGGCAAAAAATTGCTGGAGGATCGACCAATGATAGATGACAGCATTTCTCGGTAAGGTGGGGGATGTGGCAGGCAATGAGGGATGCTGCCAATTTTAATCTCTACTCCTGTTTTTCTAATTCTCCCATCCTTTCTATGATAGCCTGCAGTTAAAAGAAACAAAAAGTAAACCCCACTTACATAGGAAGAGAAAAGACCTGAAGTCAAGAGAGACTTCTACATTAGACAATTGAAAAGGTAAGTCCACCAGTTTGGATTTCCCTAACACCAAGAATAAAAACAACCTTTTTCTTTTTTTCAGGGGGAATGGTTGGGTTTAACAGCACTAGAGCATCCCGACAACTATTGAGAAGAAGCAATAAAAATACGCATTCAGGCCATGTAGGTAACACAACCGAAAATTACCTTTTTGCTTGTTTCTTGGAGTTCCCCAGCGAGAATGAACTCATCTAATATGAGATATACCTTCATAGAGAAAAAGAATAAAGATCAATCACATCTGCCAGTCAGCACCTTCTCATATTATAGACATATCATCATGAAAGAAACAATATCATTTGTTCATTATATTGCAGAATATATGAAAAACTCAAAGCTTAAATCTTCCAAAATGCTACCAAACATATGCGACTTGTTGCATATGCTGAAAGGCTTGATATATATTCTAAATGGGAAAGACCCCACAGCAGTCTTTTGCTGTGAGTATATTCAGCCAACCCCCACCTGCCAACATTCAGTCATAAAATTTGAACACCTCATAATTATCCAACACTTGTTTAGAAGTACTGTTTTCTAGAAAGTCCCATCCACCTTCACTTACGAATTTTAGTACCGGATTACATATAAGAAACAGCCAGGTAAGGAATGATGTTTTGATACTAGTAAAGTCATACAATCATATGAATCAAAATTTAGCCAAAATCAAATTAACGATAAGCTTGCAGAAGACAAAAAGAAAATTTTCCAAATAAATAGTCCTAATCTGATTTTCATTTTCTCCAAGTAGGTGATAAAACACCTTAGGACCTTTTTCAAGAGCAACTGCTATTTAATGGTCATATTTCTCAAAAATTTGTGATTTACAAACCATTTTTATAGGCTACAGCCACATTCTCAGTTACTTAAGAAGAAGCTTTCATCTTTTTTCAGCCAAAATCTGTTTAACCTACTCTCAGTTACTTCTCACTTCTGCTTTTAGCTTAAAGAAAAGCCGAAAAAGCTATTTTTGAAAAAACTACTCTAGGATGCTTTTCAAACCAGCTTTTCTTTATCAACATTGTTAAGAAGAAAAATGTTATAATAATTTTTAAACAGCTTTTTGCAAAAGCATTTCAACTTAGCAATTTAAAAAAAAAAGTCAGCAACCGAGAACAAGTCCAACAAGTACATTAGCTTTTCACATTTATCGTTTATCAATGACAGGCTTGGGTAGTTAGGAAAACTGCACAATTTTCAGAGGCCATATAGAAAATTGCAGGGCAAAGATACAAGTGTCTCAGGGATGACATTGATTGAATACAGAAATAGTTAAAAAGAAACTCCAAAAAAAGTATGGGATGATAATTTCATAAGCAAAGTTGTAGCGGTCAACCTATCCTCTAGCAATTGGAGAAATAAACAGTATTACCCCAAGAAACAATTTTACTATTAATCAAATTTGTTTATGTTTCCCCACAGATAAAAAAGGTACTATGATGTGTTAAAGCAGCATATATGGCCATCAAAATGTTGTATATAATTGGAAAATTAAAGCAAAACAACAATTCAGTTTTGGAAAATCATCTATCCAAGAGAGAATGTATTCATCAGAGGAAAAGAAAAAAAAGGTAAAAGGATTATTGTTATGAATGCAAAATTTACATGTTTAGAAAATGGGTAATGAAAAGAAGATATAACTTGCAAATGCATATAAGTAAGACATGAAATTCTTGGAATACCTTGTGAAAATTGAATACCAAATCTAGCTCGCATACATTGCTAAAGAAATGGTCAAGTATCTCCACGAATAAATGGATACACTCAAGATATGCTAATTCATTATCAGTTATATCAACACAGAGTGAGAAAAACAATCCAGCATATCGCCTGTAAATAACCTTGTGAGTCCGGAACTGAAAGAAAAACCGATGTCAGCAATGGATACGGGCATATGAAAGACAATGCAAATATTTTCTCAATAGGAAAAAGAGGAAACCAATGACAGAAAGGAAATAATGGGAGTACAAATATGCTGGAAATCATCAAAAGAAAAGAAGAGGAAGCTGCTGTCCAATGAAACTGCACAGATCAACTTATTGGTCTCTATGGGAACCTCCTGCTAATTGTAATTAAGCATCAGGCTTTTTATGATCATAATAATTTCACATAGCCCAGACATGTTCATTCCTTCTCTAAATCCTTTCAGTTTTTACCCTCCTACCTGTTGTGTGCAAATTATTCTTATTGTCTTCAAATCACATACAAAATTTGTGGCTTTTCTCACATTCTACGTTAATATTAAAAAAAAAAAAAAACTCAGTAAAATTCTCAAATTTTGGGTAGCAATATAGATACAAAGATAACCAAACATGATCCACAGCTATAGCCTATATATAATCAAAGACTCAAAGATGTAGAAGAACAAAAAAAAAAAAAAAAGGAATTTTGTTAATGAAACATAAGGTACTTACTTCAACAAAGTTGGTGAATTTCGGATCTCTGTTCACAACTAAACGGTGAACCTACATAAGCATTCACGCAACATTAAGGAAAAAAACGAAAATTATGTTTAATTAAAAAAATAGAAAATGATTTTGAAATTAAACCACGATAAGAATTGAAATTCAGAAATACTATTACCTCGTATTCGACCTTATGCTTCTCTGATTCCTCAAGCGGAATGTAATACTTGGCGAGACGAGTCTTCCCTTGCCTGTTCTGAAGCAATATGAATCGGATCTACCATTCCGATCAAGAAAAACAGAAGAAAGCAATCAGTTAAATAGATCGTAACAAAAGAAAAAGATGTTTAGAACAATCAATTCATCAAAAGCTAAAACCAAAGTTACTTTCGTTTCTCCTAACTTTCAGAATTACCATTTTCCCACAATATCGACAGAGCGATGAGAGGCAAAGAACAGAGCCAGATGGAAAATTCTTGTTTACTTGGTCTGGGAAAAGAGCCTCTTTGCATTCGGTCAAAGCGATGTCGTATCACCTAGCTAATGTAATATCCGGGTGCTGTCGACAGAATTGATTGAAATTTCATGAAGCATAAGTCAAAGTTGACGTAGTTGACTAAAACCTTTTTGCTTTGATGAGCCCAAAGAGTAACTTCATTTTTTGGTAATTACTAATTTCTCGAATTTGTGATTATTGCTACCTATTATTATTATCTTAATAGTAATCTTTATTTAGTTTTTCTTACAGCAAAAAAAAGGGTAATTTTTTTTATCTTTTCAGTAATTAGATTATTTTACTTATTACTTTTATAGTTATTTAAATTCTTTTATTAATTGTATCAAAAGTATAATCAATTGGTTCGAATGTGTATATTATATATTGCAAGTCGTAGGTTTGATTCGATCTTACTGCATACCCTTACCTAGATAAGTCGTAGATTTTAACCTAATAGTGGAGAGGTGTGTAAAAACTGATTTGAATCCCACAAAATAAAAACAAAAAAAAAATTCTATTATTAATTGACAAATGCTGAGCGATCTTTGAAGAGAAAGAGTAATACATTATGAATTAGAAAATATAAAATATATTCAAATAATTTTTAATAAATATAAAAACAAAACTTGAATAATTAGTTTATAAATAACTTGATTTCCCTTTCATTCTTATATAAAATCATTTGAATTTGAATGTTCTATCATCCTAAATCATTATATTAAAAATTAAATAAATCAAATAATTTTCTTAAAATGTTTTCAAATCAAAGTAAAATATTTAAAGCCATTCTCGTTTTTTAATGTATGTGTAACTATTATTCGAAGACCTTTTTTTTTTGGGTAATTAATATTGGAAGACATTAAATTCCAAATGGTATAATCTTTGTAATTATGAATACTAAACTCAAGCATATCATAGAAGTACTCGGAAAGACTTTTATACACTCATCCTTTCTTTCAAGACATCATAAACAAAAAGGCCTGAAAATGTTAGTAAAAGCACTACAAAAGGGCAGCACCAAGCCAGCTATGTCCCAAAAAAGACCTGAAAAGGTTAAATGCAACCATTATTTTTGTTCTCACATCTAGTAGATATGAATGCAGAGCTACCTAAATTAATTGCAAAATGCCTATACTGGCAAAAGTAGAAAAATTGCAGAATAGATGATAAGATAACTAAGTTCAGGAGTGGAAACCAATACATTCTGCTAAAAATCATGTCCATATTTTGAATTTGAAGCAGCCAAAAGAGCAGCACCAATTCCAGAACCATCTTTAGAATGTTCTATTACTATGTTTCTTGAGATTTCGGATCCCAGAAGCTCTATGACTGCTTCTTGGAGGTATCTTCTGTATTGGGGGTAATGTTCATACAAGCCTCCATCCATTGCCACAACTGTTCTATTCCCGAATATCAGTCCTTTTGAATCCTCTTCCATCTTCTGGAGAATCCCCACAATTCCTGCACCAGCCAAGCGTCCTCCCCTCTTGGCAATTGTATCACATACCTCTACTACTATCTGTCTTGCACTTAAATCAGAAACTATCTGATATCAGTGGAAAGAAAACATGCACCGGTCAGAAACATCATTTAGAATTTATTTCAGCAATGCAGCTTTAAGAGAACATTAAAATAACTTGACCAGAAATGCAGAAATATGAGCATATCGATTCTCATTGCCAAACTCACCTATTTTTCATACCAAATATTTATTTTGATATTTTAGGCAAACTTGGAAGTGATTAGAAGTATATGTACTAATCTAGAGGGAGATTTAATCTGGAATTGAAAAGCTTTAAACTAAAGGAAAATGAGGAGAGTGAGTTTTACCCCAGCTCCTTCATGAAGGATTGAACCAACAACTTCAAGATCATTCGAAGTATCCTGTTGCATTGCACAAATATCTGGAGTCCTACAAAATGCAAGGAAAAATTTCAAATGATTCAATTTGTTGGATCAACAGACGGAAAGAACTGAATCATAAGACATGGAAAGGAGCTTCTATGAGGATACACCAATTACATGGTGCTTTGAGGTTTTTGCCAATAGATCCTCTTGATGAACTTCCTAAAACGAGTTTGTTATAATGACAGCCTATTACTGAAAATCAAGTGATTCATGAATAAACGTTAGATATATACATGAAAAGTTGCACCTGTGGGGTAAGTTGATTAAGATGATTGAACTTATGAATTCACTTTCCAGCAGTATCATTTTTATGTGACACGCAGCAATAGAAGTTTCCTGCCCATGCTGAAATGGTTTAAACAAGAAGTTACCTGAGCATAAATGGAGTTAACAGTTTGTCTGAGATGAAATCGCCAAATAGATCACCTCCTTGTGCCATCTTAACCAGGACTCTTCTCACAATCTCACCAAGATACATGCCAGAAATTGTTTTCTCAAAAATCTGTGCCAGTAGAAAGTTCACTTTGTTATATAGCTGGCAAAATGGCCAATTTAGTCCCATAACATTTTTGTTTTAACCATGTACGTCCATATCTTGTTTTTATCTTTTAAGATTCCATAACTTTTTTTTTGGGCCATGTAGGTCCATATCTTTTTTTGCATCTTTTTAAGGTCCTATAACTTTTTATCAGTGACCAACTATAACTTTTTATCCTATAACTTTCATGTAGATATGGACCTAGATGAACAAAACAAAAAAAAGTTATAAAACCTTAAAAGATAAAAACAAAATATGGATCCACATGGTCAAAACAAAAAAGTTAGGAGACTGAATTGGCCATTTAGCTTTATATAGCCAGCAGCCTATTAAAATTATACCATTCCTAAACAATCTGCATTTCAATCTAACCTGTTCACCAGGATTTATACTATCAGCATCCATTTCTCTATCAAACTCAGACAAAGGAAGGCCATTACAAAATGCTCCCCACTCAGTATTTATAATCTGAAAAATCATACCAAATGCAGCTCATTACTCATATTCCAGCTTTAAGATCTCAATTAAGTGAATTTGGAGCTAACAAACCGTTCTTCCAAATGTTGAATTCTTGGACTGCATCTTAGGGATAGCATCTACACGTTCCACATAACATGCATTAGTTCCAGTCCCTAAAATGACTGCAACCATGACATCATCATCCCAGTATCTAGCGCCCGCAAGAGTTGCAACAGTATCATTGACCTAACTTGATGTCATTCACAATTTGCCAAAAAGAATTTTCATAACTGACATATATTTGGTTGAGTTTCGAATATGTCTCTTAAAATATGAAAGGCGATTATTATCTTACCAGAGCAGAAACACACATGTTTAATCCAGTCCTCTGCATGGCTTCATTCAGACAAGTAACCACATCCTTACCTGCCTGAAAAGAATGTGTGTTCATGTCAAACAGTATGATGTATGTCTAACCATCTAAAGTGAAAGAACTGGCACTTATGCATCAGGCATTTGGTATTTCAAGAAAAACTGTGCAATCTCAAAAAGAATATGGTGAATCTATTGAACAATAACTGAGTATTTCAAGAAACATTATGTAACTTCTAAAAGAATATCATCAATCTGGAGAAGCAAACAACAGATTCGACGATTGGTACACAAACCTAAGCAGCCGAAAACAGCTTTGTGCACACTTATGTTTTATGATTTTATAGTTTATTTATTACAGGAAATATTCAAAGAAATGAAGGTTCAATAAAATTGCAAACTGCTAATATATGTTTTAGACAGCATACTGAAGAGCAGCAAATCAATCTCAGAACAAAAGAAATGACAGAGGAATTGATGATTTATTAAGATGCATAGGCATAGAGGTGCTTCGAACAGGTACATTATACTAAAGGGGAGTTCATTGGTCCATATCTCTAATAAGCTCAGACTTCAATATTCCCCTACTCTTAATAAGCTTCAATGCTGTCTAGAAATTCCACGATAAATCAAGAACAAAATATCAACATCTGTATTCAAGAAAGTTAAGATACTAACAGTTCCGGACACTGCAAAACCTTTGGTCCATTTGATCAGGATGCCAGATTCAATAGAAGTCTGCCTCACCGGAAAAGAAAATGTGAATCCTGTTTCCCTTGTCCTTTCACTTGGCAAATAAAATTTCCCACCCTCCTTTTCCACGAATTTTGACAGTGCAGAAGCAATGAAATCGAAAAGCTCCTAAAAGAAATAGCACATTCAGCTTAGCCAAATAATAGAACAAGAACAAGCCTAGAAAAGACTCTGACACTAGGGAAACTAGTCAACCTCAGAGGTGCCAAACATCAGCTCTTGTGGAATAGCAACTTGCTCAAATTCAGTGGCAACCACACGCTCTTCCTTTCCACCTAACTGGACTCTCAGCACCCGAAAATTTGTACCACCAAGATCGAGTGCATAAAACAAGCCCTTCTCATTTCTTAGAGATAAGAAAAGGAAAATCAAATCAAGCTCAATTCCGATATGCAGTGAGAGACTGAATATGAAGACAAGCAACATATCTAGATTTTTCAAAGGATCACAACTAAAAATTAGTTCTCTAACTTTAATATTATTCAACCACAGTCCTCCTGCCCTTCTTTTTTTTTCTTTTTTGCTTCTGGGAGGAAAATGAAATGCATTGAGTAGATAATTAGCTATTAACTAAAAATTTCCTATGAAATTTGAACAATAATGAAACCACCAGGGAAATGTTGAACAATAATGAAAACAGCCACTTCAACTCTTAAGCAAGGATTTAATCAGTAGGCATATTACCCTGTTGGCAGAGCATCAACGTAACTGAGAATCATCTTCAGATCGCTACCCCCATCAACAACAAGCCCCGCACGCATATCCTCTGCCATGGCGCCCGCTACATGGCGCAAGACAGGTAGGGGAGTAGCACAATCATTCTTTAACTCAGTTAAAATTGGAGCCACAGATATGACATTAGACTGGACAGCCATGATCACCCGTGGCCGGGAAACGGAAACCAGTCTAGCTGCTCGTGATCCATAGAATGACCGGACGGAAGGTGGGCTGACCGTAACAGACATTGTCGGTGAATCAAGAAAAAATATGTGATTCAGAAGAAAAGTTGGAAAGTAAGTAAAAATTAGCAATAATGGTTTTTGAGCAGAAACAGTGACCGTTAAGAGAGTCCTCAACCAGACCAACCCACGCAAACACACTACACCCACTCTCTTTATTTCTTGACGGGAAGTCTGAACAGTTAGATTTGGGGACAGCAAGAAAAAGAATGATCTAAACTTAAACGTAGTAGTAATAATCTTGGACTCCTCATCTTACTGGTAATTATTTGGGATTAGGGAGATCTTGAAGAGTTTACCTACATGGTCGTGGCAGACAGCGTTAAATTTGTGAAAAACAAGATTTCCGCATTAGGGTCCAGAGTTTAGGCAAGATTTGCAATGCCTTGGGCGGACAAGACGATGTTGACATGACATCTCGGCTTTGTTCTTGTTTGGATTTGGATAATTTATCGTATGTGGGTCAGGTGTGTTTCAATTTCAAATATTACTTGGTTGACTAAGAAATTTCGTCTTGGCAATGGTATGTTCTAATCTATGGAGTAAGGATCGTAACCATTTTTAGGTAACCAATATTGAAGTCTCCGCATAAATAGAAAAGGTTTGAGTAATTAAAATGGATTCAAGTTACTATTCTTAAAAACATTGATAAATATTACTAAAATTTTAAATTACTCTCTTATTTAAAATCAAATGTTTAAATTGTCTTAAAATAAATATCTCATTTCCTTAATTAATTAAAATTTTATTAAAAATTTGATATTATTAAATTTAATCAAATTTAAAATGAACTAAAACAACTGATTTTCTTAAAATTTATGTACATTGAAATTAAAATTATTTATTTCCAAACAAAAGAAATATCTTATAACATAAATGATAAATTATTTGAATTTCTTTTTTTATTTTTGTGTACTCCCGATTGAGATACTTAGAATTTGCTCAGGTGACGATCTATCACTTATATGACTTAGAAGTGATGATTCTGAATCAACAAAAAATAACAAAGAGATACCCACTTGATTAGTTGAATCAAAATAGTCTCCAACTCTCGATGACCAATTACAAAAACTCCCAACCAGCAACTCGAGCAAACAGTCACTTGTTACGGAAGTGGGAAATCTAGCAACGAGGAATCATGCTGAGATTCCATTTCGAAATTGATTACAGAGCAAAGCAAATCTTAAATGAAAATTTTTAATATTGGAGTATTAAAAATTTAAGATTAAATCTATCTATGTTAGGACATATCTACCCTTCCATATTAAACTTTTCCCATTTGAAACCACCAGCCAGACAGCAGGTTAGCTTCACTCTGACAACAGAATTCCAGTGAAGTGAACGCGAAGTAACGAAGCTCTCTCCTCATATGAAATATCACTACTCTCCTTTTACTAACAAACCCTCTTTCTTTTTCTTCCCCCACAGAAAACGAAGGTTTCTGATTTGTCGGCATCAAATCAAAGTGAATTCATCATTAATCATCTTTCCAGTATAGAGATTAATATATGGAAGCTGATCAGCTGATGACAATGGGCAGCAGGAAGGCAGAGATTGATACCAGTGCTCCTTTTCGTTCAGTTAAGGAAGCCGTCATGTTGTTCGGCGAAAGAGTTCTCGCCGGCGAAGTATACTCTAGCAAGCTCCGAGAGGTAATCCTAATTAATTTCCCCATATATATATGCAATACGTCGCTAAATATTTTCTTCTCATTCCGTCCACTTCAAATTAAAATTTAATGTATCTCTTTTTATTTTGAATGGTTTATGTTCAAATTTTATAAAGAAATTGAAGTTTAATTTGGAAAAATTCTGATGTAAATCTTGTTTATGACTGCATACATAATCTTATTATCCATATTATGGGTTTTTTTTTTTTTTTTACAACAATGAACTACTATTTTGTGAAGAAAATATGTGATGTGGGTCTAATGGACCCACTCCATAATAGAATTTTCCTTTAATTTGGAACAGATGCACGATGGAACGACTGAAAATGAAGTGGTGACGGAAAGAATTGGAACTATAACGGCAGAGCTGGAGGAGACAAAGCAAAGTCTCCTAAAGGCACGTGAAGAAAGCATGGAAATGGCGAATTCCCTATTTTTTTTACAAGAGGAACTTCAGAGAACAAAACGGGAACTCCAAGAAATCAAAGAAGGAGACTGCGGCGACCGCCGGAAGTCTTCGTCGGAGAAACAAGTAAAGGAGTTAATGGAGATTGAAGACCTCAAGTTCGTGGAAGATTATTCTAATAAGGATGATCAATTTGAAGTCACGAAAACCGAAACCATCCATGAAAAAATGGAGTTTCAAAAGAAAAGATACGTAACATTTGCAGATCCTCCTAGTTTTTCTCAGGTCTTGGCACCGATCCCACCAACAAGCACTGATGCTGTATTGCAGAGGCACCCTTCTTTAAGAAAGAGTAAAAGGAAGCCATTGATTCCACTCATTAAAGGGATCTTTAGGAAGAGAGGCAGTTCTGATCAAGTTGCATATGCGTGACCACCTTGACAAGATCAGATCAATTATATACTTTGGCCTTTTGTTGGAAATTCGCAAGTATTTCAACAAGAATGATGAGATCTTCAAAGTCCCATCTCAAAAAAAGAAAAAGAAGAAACCTAAACTCAAAATAAGGTACCTATGGGGTACACTAGTTTATCCCTTGTAATTTGTTTTTTTGTTACTCATCCATGTAATAATATGTAATCATCTTGCACTTAAATTAGCCAATGAATTTTGAAAAATTTCCCGCATATATTTGTTTATTTATTTGCTTAATGAAATTGTGAGAAATAAGTACTTTTTGCAGAACATCAATAGTTAAAGTTACACTAAGATATACTTCATTCATTCGCTAAGTATAAGTCATTTTAATTAATTTTTCTTATCACTGATTATAAGCTATTATTGTTAATTAATTAGTTTTTTGAATGTGTTTTTTTTATATTACCCTTCTAATGATATACTAATAAATGATGTTCAAAAATTTGAAAGAGTGATTAGAGGGTATTTTATGAAAAAAAAAAAAATTACCCAACTGGTAACTTATATGTAATGAACGAGGAAACATATAGTTAACATAAAGTTTCTCCCAACTGGATGTATATATAGAATCCATTTTTAGCATGATTCCTAACCCCACATACAAGTAATGTTAATCAAGAATATATATAATTTCTTAATTTTTGATATCGTCAGGAAGAAGTTATTCACATTTATATATTCAGAAAATTTCTAATACACACCAGAAATGTTCGTGCACATACAGTTTTTAAAAAAAAGGAAAAAAAATTTTAATTTGTACTTTGCAAGTCATGATCAATAATATAACCAGCAAAATTAGATTCCAAAACCGGAAAATTCTTCAACAAAATATATAATATTCCGGCCAAAATATCACACCATGGAATCGGAGGACATATGGTCAATAGTAAAATAATTAATACCCTCCAGCTGGGACTTGTTCAAAAACTCAATGCAATCAGCAATGGCTTCACTGTAATGAGAATTTGGAGAATAATAAGAAGAACTGCATGAAGTTTTCGGAGGTTCAGCTGGCCGGCTATGAATATCGCATGACCTTCGTCTCGGAAGTACCGTACTGGAAGACGACATAGCTTTAGAAGAAGAAGGGATGGAGGAGGAGAAGAAGAATCGCATTAAACTCTTGCGAAACCGATCAAACAATTTCATGGCTGAGAAATTAAAATCTTGCTGCTCCGAAACCCTAGTTTTAATCTGCTTTTGATTTGGCCGATGCTGCATATTAATCTCTCTCTCTCTCTCTCTCTAGATGTCTAGCCTAGGGTTTGTTTGACCGATAGTATATATTCTCCGACTCAGGGAAGGGTAATGCTATCTATGATGCCTGTCGTAGTGTCGTTCTCGGTTTGAGGGTATATATAAAGGGTGAGGAGCTCCGAAGCCTGAGTTTATTCTAATTAATGTGGAGAGAAGACTGATTAAGAATACTAAGAAAAACAAAAGAGATGATGTCTCAGCTTCAGGCATGTGACGAAATCATTTGCATGGGCTTTCCAAGTCTTTAATCACCAATTTCATTTGTTTATTAAGGTTTCCTTTCCATTTTTTTTATATTTTTATTAACATCTCTGAACGCAGTCTTGGAATCTTGAAACTATATAGTTCGCTCTTTATATAGAATTAAATATCTCATTTTGATTTTTATATATTTAAAAAAAATTGACTTAGTTAATTTTAAAATTGTAATATTATTTTTTTAATAAAATTTTAACTAAATTAGGAAATGATATATAATTTTAGACAATTCAATTCCGAACCAAAGGAGTAATATATACAATTCTCAAATCTAAATCTTTGTCTGGACAAATCTCCATCGCATGACCTAATGCATTCAAGTAGAGAAATTGTTAAAATTTTCTCAAATT
>JAOXNR010000030.1:1743761-1780219 GCA_028571225.1 Parsonsia alboflavescens
CCCCCCCCCCCCCCCCCCCTCCCCCTATTCTGTATAATCAATCCCCACAATTTGTACAGATACTTCTCCAATATGCTCTTTTACTTCTGGGTGTAAATTCAGATGAATAGAATAGGAAAAATAACAAGTTGCTAAGTGCCATTGTTGTCTTCGTTCGCTAGAATATAGCTGTCGCTGTAACTTGGGATATAGTAGCAAAATGTTTATTTTGAGCAGATTTTCATTTCTCTTCTTATTTTGCTTTATTGTTTGCTGATGCAATGAAACAAAACAAGCCCTCATACCGGGATTTTATTTTCCATCTTGTTCTTTCCTGCTTGTTTCTTTGAAATCTTGTTTTCGTCCTGACGATTGGACCATGAGAAAGCATGAATTTTACATAAA
This sequence comes from Parsonsia alboflavescens, assembly GCA_028571225.1. Taxonomy (NCBI): domain Eukaryota; kingdom Viridiplantae; phylum Streptophyta; class Magnoliopsida; order Gentianales; family Apocynaceae; genus Parsonsia; species Parsonsia alboflavescens. The sequence goes on from JAOXNR010000030.1 coordinate 1,744,146, forward strand.
TTGCACTTCCATGTTTGATCTTTTTCCTGGTCAGGGGTTGCTAGTTGTCAGAAAATAATGGTGTGTTCTATTCAAAATTTTATTTGGTACTATAGTAGCAGGAGACATGAAATGTATGGTCTTCTTTACCTTTCATAATTGTGACTGGACAACCTTGAAACATCCTTAGTTTGGAAGACTGCTAACTTAGTTTCCTTATATTTTCCCCGGAGAATCAAATTCTCCGTCAGCATCAATCTCCTTCATTTCAATCTTTTTGTACTTGTACCAGGATGCACACATTAGATACACCCCAAAGTTCAAAAGGCTTAAGCCTGCCAGCAACCAGTAGAAATAGTTCAGCTTATCTCTGTTAAGGTTATTGCTCGCCAGCCACCCACGGCTAGCCTTGTTTACTACATTCACCACCACTGAACTTGTGTAGTATCCAAATGCCATTGAACACCAGGAGATGGCTGTGCTCAATGATTTCATCCCCTTTGAGCTTTCTGCATAGAAGAAGTCTAGCAGTCCCACCAATGTAAACATGTCAGCCATTCCAAATATACAATATTGCAGTCCTAACCAGAACACACTCATTGGCAATGGTTCAGGTGAATCAACCATATTATGCTTATGAGCTACAGACTTCCTGTGAGTTTCAATCACTCCAGCCACTGCCATGGAGATGGTTGCAAGTATTAGTCCAACCCCAATCCGCTGTAGTTGTCGTATACCAGTCGGAATGCCAGTGAATTTCCGGGCTACTGGGACAAAAATGCGGTCATACAGGGGAAGCAGTAAGAACATAAAGAACAAGGGGATTGCTGGAATTGAGGCTGCTGGAATTTCGAACCCTCGGATATTTCTGTCCAAGGTTGTGCTTTGCTGGATGGAGAAAGTCTGAAGTTGAGCCAAACATGTGTTCATGAATATGGTGCTTAGAATAATGGGTAACATACGAAGAAGAATCTTTGTTTCTTCAATTTGTGTGACTGTGCACAAGCTCCAGGGTCCAGGAATGGTGGATCTTGATGCATTACCTGAGGCCAAGCTCCTGGTAATTGCTGCCTTATCTAAGAATCTGTCAAGTTTGCTCAATTTGGTTAGATGGTGACTGTAATATTATTACTACTGTAAGTACTACTTCTTAAGTAGGGAAATTGTCTACATACTTGAATTGATTAGTCCTCTCAAGAACCTCATCATCTTTTCTGTAAATCTCATGTAGTTCCTCTGTTGATTCAGGTACAGGAAGTTTCCAATTCTTAATAGCTGCAACAAAAACCTGTATGCCAGGTACATTTGGACAGTAGTCTATTTCAGTCAGAATTCATATTTTGCAAGTTTAATCATATAACTTCTCATTATTGCCAAAGTAATCTTTCTACAGCAAATCACATATTCACGGAAGAAGATATTTCGGTGTGATTATGGCACAGGCAATACTTGACTATGGATGACGAAGGATAGTTGTCCATTAGCATGCAACTTGTGTCAATAATTTATTTCATAATTGATTATGTTCATTGGAAATGCTATGCATGGCTTCAAATGTTCTTTTTCAGAGGAGGGGAGATATATGATACTGATTTCAGAGAACGAAAATCCTAAACAAAATGGTAAGAGAGTATGATAAAAGCCATTTCAAGATTAAATGCTTGGCCAAATGATAACTTGTTTCTGTTAAACTTGTTTGGGTGAATTATGTGCATTCATATGGCATGAATCATGGCTTTGGCATCATTCATACCTGCGCAATATGAAGAAATGGACTTCCCTTGGGGATGTTATTTCTATATACTGGTCTTCCCATGCTTAGGAAAAGAAGACTCATTATTGCAGCGATAGTGCACACTCCAAAAGACCAATCCCATCCCTGATTGGCACTTATCCAGACTATGAACGTGACTCCTAGCATAGCTCCAAATGTAATGGAGAACAACAACCAGTTGAAGAAGCTGGCTTGTTTAGGTGCCTCCCTAGGATCCCTTTCATCAAACTGATCAGCCCCCAAAGAGGGCAAAGCTGCTTTGACTCCGCCAGTACCGAATGCCACAAGATAAAGACCTGCATATAGCATCGCCCCTTGGTTGCTGTTTGCCATCTGACACTTATTCATTTGTGTTGCCATGTCTTTGCAGGGATGAGGTCTCAGTTGAGGAAAATGTGCTTGTATTGTTAGGACTGCATAACCCTGAAAATGCGAGGACAAGTACCATATTCAGGAGAATGAACTGAAGCCAAACAAAATATGCTAGAGACAAGATGTATAACTCCTTAACGTACATACCACTGCTTCGAAGCATCCAAAGATTATGCAAGTACTGAATCTGGACAAATAAGTGTCTGAGATAAATCCTCCAAATATTGAGAGTAAAAAAGCTGTGCCCAGGAAGTTTGTAAGGGTAGTAGCAGATTTTGTAAGGTTGTAGTTCATGTGTCCATAGAAATAAGTCACCAAGCTTACACCATTGGCAAGGAATGCCATATTCTCAAGTCCTGCCATTGCTGCATGTTGAGAGATGCGAATCAAAACCAATGTTCAGTCAAGAGGTAGAACGGAAAAAAAGAGCAGAGAAGAGATTGTCAATTGAACAATCAATTAGTAAGTTACCATATACAAATAGGGTGGCTCTAGTTCCTCCAAGCTTTGGATGGCCTTTGGGATGAGTTTTGACATCTTTGCTAATATCCTGATACAGAGAAACAGAGAACTAGTGAGCTTAACTTCTTGCATTTATAGGAAGAAGAAAGGAAGCCCGAAAATGCATAGGATGAAGGATGAAAAGCCAGTGTCTCTCAGCCTAGCTTAACTGAGACGTACATTCTTTATTCAGATTGAGCATTTTCTTGCAAGAGCTTACCATTTGGTTTGTAGCCTCCTTTAGCACCCACAATAGAATGATTGAAACTTTGAGATTAGGTCAATGGGTGCTTGAAGAAACCTGCTTTGGTGATGCATCTTTTATAGAGGTGGTTGTAACTCTTCACAGAAAGACGAGGAGAAAAAAAGGAATCAATTGGAATCTATCCAATTTAAAAAACTTGGGTGGATGTTTCGGTTCTTTTTGTTTCTTATCATTGGACTCTTTTGACAACATTAGTTGACAAATGATTTTAGTTAACATTGTCGACAGGCCACCGGCCAAGTTGGTCATGGAAAAATGACATTTCTTTCAAATCTGCCAGTTTATGTTGTCAATTTCTCAGCTTCTTGTTTAGATTAGAATTCGTCTTCTTTCTGTTTGGCAAAATGGGATCTTTCTCCCTGAAGTAATACAACAGGAAACTTACTGACTGAACAAGAGTTCACAGAAAGGTAGTGGGTGAGAACTGGGCACAGGTAAATTTGAAACAAGAGACATGAGAAGACGTGGTTATGATTCCTGATCATGTCCGAAGGTTATAGAGCATGATCATGAATTCATGAGATATTTTAATATGAAATGGAGTTCTTTAATGGTGAAGATTTGTATATGGTCAGCGAGTTAGATAGGTATGCCGGAAGTATATTTGATTACTTGTCTTGTCTCCTGTTTTATTATGCATATAGATAAATGCAGATGCATTGGAGAGAAGAGTTTCAACGATCAACCTTTCAAAGGCGTGCTGTCTTGACGTAGGTTTACTTTGATTCCAATTCATGGATCTTAATCAAACCTTATAAAGTACTACAGTTTCCAGTTCCCATGATAAAATGCTGTAATAATAATAATCCTTAAACCACCAGCATTTGAAGGTTCAGAAAGACGTTCATGAATCATAGTCACCTAAGCACTAAACAGTTGGAAACTGGAAAAATAAATTTTGTGACAAATTGATAAAAACCGCAGAACGAGATAAGAATATATAGAATTAGCCAATCAAGAAAGGAAACTAAAGATGCAGAATTGAACAATTCTGACCAGAAATGGTTATGGAACCGGAAGATTACATGCAATGGGATGGCATCTTTTAGGCTAAAGAAGAGAGAGAGAGAGAAAAAAGGGGGGGTTTCAAAGAAAACCATCTTTCATTCTTGTTAAGAAACACAAATCAAGATATAAAATAACATATAAAAAATATCAAAATTAAAAAAATGTAGATAATTTAATTCAAAATAAATTAAAATAATATCATTTACCGAGTTCAATTTCAATGTCATTTTCTAAAATAAAAATAAGAAAGGATGAAAAAAAAACCCCATAATGTACATAAATTCGTCACTCGCTAATTAGCTTTGATTGGTTGGATTCTCACATCCAAATTTAAATGAGTTATTATAAAGATTGTGATTTCTAAACAGATTTTAAACGATATTATTACCATAAATACAGGTAATTCTTGAAATTTTAGGGCTTAGAGTTATTGGTCAATTCAGTCTGTAAATTATAAAGTTTTGGTCCCTAAAGTTTTTTTTGATCTATTTAATCTTTAAGTAATTTATATTTTGACTATTTTGATCGGATTATTCACAAATTTCAACAGAATTTGAAGTCATTTTTTCCAATCTAGTCGATAAATGACAAGGTCAAACAAAATGAAGTTTGAGGGTATAATTTGAAGATTGAATTGATCAAAATTCTGACAAAATTTATAAAGAATTAGGTCAAAAAGATAAAAAATGATTAAAATATAAATTTTTTAAGAACTAAACATGTCAAAAAGAATTTTAGGATCAAAACTCCTACAAGTATATGGTTTGAGGAATGGATCGATAAGGCTTATCCAATTTTAGAATTCGTACCATAATTACCGTTAATTCTTCTTTACTCTTTTACAGTCGCTTTTACCGTATACAGACTCCTGTGATATTCTCCGCGCACCGAACATTGTCGCCGGAATCAGTTTAAACACGTGAAGATGGACCTCCGACAGTCCATCGGCAACCAAAACGACGTCTCTTTGATGCTCACGAAGCACTTGATCTCCACCGAGGGAAAGAAGACCAACGCTGTCGATTCATGTGGTTCTAGGTTTAATTGCCGCTGGTTCTGGCGGCCAAACCCAAAAGCAGCTTCTCTCTTATCTGAAATCAGATTCGATAGATGATGTCAACGCTATTTCCTCTCACCTTGTTGCGGATATCTTCGCTGACGGCAGCCCTCCGGTGGACCTCTCTTGTCCATTGCAACTGGCTTAAGGGTTGATCAATGTCTATCACTAAAATCAAATGATTAGAACATTGTCAAAGGTATCTACAAAGCTACTTCCAATGGAGTGGATTTGCAAAACAAGGTAACAAGAATATTAATGTTTTTTCCCTGTTTTTATTGTCTAAATTTCTTTTGATTTATTATTATTTTTTGGTTATTTACTTTTTTTTTCAATCATGCATTCCATGCCTTTTTCTTTAGTTGGTTTGTTTTTGTGTTGTCTTTCTTCCCCTGGGTATTTTAAAGTATTTTTCAAGGGATTTTAGGATATGTTTCGTGGGCTATGGTCGCAGAAGGAGAAAAACCTCCAAAATAGGGGCATGGTTCAGATTTCCTAGTTTGTGAGGCAATAGCTTACAAGTCTACCGAGAATGTGCATGTGAATTGTGAACACTTTGATTGGAGAAGTGCTACATTTTTCAGTTGTTCTCTTTGGTAAATGGAATGTCGTGCCAGATTCATGGTGGATTGCTATGTTATAGATTCTTGTCAAAACTCTCTGCATTCTGTTTGACATAGTGCTGCACACCATCTTATGTGATGAATTTCGAATTGCTTCAGGAGCTACTTTGTCTAAAGATTAAAATCTCCTAATTTCCGTTATATGAATGGGAGAAACCAGTCTGCAGGAATTAAATATTTGTACAATTACCTTCACTTGAGTTCGTTGCATTGTGACCCTGCCACCCCAGATCTTTGCTTGCTGCTTCCTTTTCCATAAATTCTTATTTTTTCCATCAGGGGTTGAAATGGTGTTGTCCAAGATACAACTTTTTTCTGCACTTCTCTTGACCTTTCACATGTTTTGCTATTTGTGCCAATCTCAGTTGAAACATTTTTTTCTTTTTTTCTATTGGAAGTAGGTTTTTCTGTTGCAATCCTATTAATTGCTAGACTGAAACTTGATGCCTAGAAATTTCCTTGAAATGTTAGTTTCTTATTATTGTTCATTGTATCAATGGCATTTGATCTATTGGTTCTTTGTTTGCAGCCTTGGATTTTTCTTGTAACTGATCAAAGCACTAAATAGTAACATCTGGAGTGACATTTTCTTTGCAATAATTGTGCTAACATTTAAGGAATTTTCTGTTGATCATGTTGTAGCCTGTTGAGGTGAGAAATGAAATAAATTTATGGTCTGAGAGGGAGACGAATGGTCTTATCAATGAGATCCTTCCTCCAGGTTCTGTGGACAGATCAACAAGGCTTATTCTTGCAAATGGATTGTATTACAAGGGAACCTGGAAGGAAACGTTTGATGCATCAAAGACCAAGGAGCATGATTTCCACCTCCTTAATGGCAGCTCAGTTCAAGTGCCCTTCATGACAAGCACAAAGAAACAGTATATAAGTGCCTTTGATGGTCTCAAAGTTTTGTGTCTTCCTTATAAACACGGTGAGGATAAATGTCAAATCTCCATGTAGTTCTTACTCCCAGATGCCAAGGATGGTCTACCAGCTTTAGTAGACAGAGTTGGTTCAGAATCTGGATTCTTAGATCACCATTTCCCGCATGGAACAGTACCAGTTGGGGACTTCAGGATTGTTGAGAATCCCACATCGGGTTTGTGTAAGGGCCTATTGTAGTATATAAGGTCTTGGGCAATCCTCCCTCCTTGATCTAGCTTTTGGGGTTGAGTTAAGCCCAAGCTCATATTTTAACATGGTATCAGAGCCATAAAAAGCCTGTATTTATTTTTTATTTCACCCTCCAGAGGTCACCCTCCAGAGGGAGAGGCCCTGGGCGTGAGTGTTAAGAATCCCACATCGGGTTTGTAACAAGGATCCCAAATTTTAACAAGGATCCCAAATTTTAAGATATCCTTTGGGTTTTAAGCTTCTGAACTTCTAAAAGAACTAGGGGTAGTGCTGCCTTTCTATCCTGGAGGCCTCACTGGTGGATTCCTCCGTGAGTAAGGATCTCTCTGTTTCACTCATTTTCCATAAATCCTTCATTGAAGTTAATGAGGAAGGCACTGAAGCTGCTGCTGCAACTGCTGGAGTAATGCTGTTCGGTAGCTCAAGATTCATACCTAAGGAGTTAGACTTTGTTGCTGATCATCCATTCCTCTTCCTCATAAGAGAAGACATATCTGGTTGCTATCATGTAGTTCATTGATGGTTCAAAACTTATTAGTTATATTACCTCAAATTGAAATCTTAGTTTGACTTATGTTTAAGTTTCATTTGTAAGCTTGTTTCTCCTCTGATTCATCTTACAATTCTTTCTAGGAATATTACACAAATGGAATGCCGCAACCTTTAAAAACCCATTTGCAATGATTCTTTTTTCCTTCGAAGGACTGACATTAAAAAAATTGACTTTTTTATGTAAAGGTTTCCCTTTCAAAATGGAGTCTGATATGAACGTATTTTGCCTTTAAAAAGAATTTTTTTCAAATTTTGATTTTAGCTCTTTAATTATAAATTGTTTGATTTTAATCCCTCGACAATAAAAAAGCTATATAAAAAGCAACTCTTTCAATCACTAATTTTTCCCTATTTTCTTTCTCTTCGTTCCTTTTCCGACTTCCTTTACAATTTTATAGTGGCCATTGTTGCTGCAACCCACTGAAAACAAGAACAAAACCCCACTTAAAATCAATTCATCTGAGTAAATCCATTATCAATCTAGAAAGATCATTGGAGAAGAAGAGCCGGGCTTATAGCCCAATTCGAAAATGAGAAAGAATGTCCTCTTCGTCCTATTCCGAGCCGATACAAGCGTGTTCGCCCTGGTGCCTGAGCAAATGCAGCAGCAGCTTCAGACAAAAGATTTTCCACAAGATTCTATTCTTCCATGATCCCAAATTCTCTTGACCTAAGATTTTCCTCATAAGGCAAAAGTAGTAGAAGGACAGAAGAAGAAGTAAATAGCATTAAAACACCATCAATTGCATTTAAGTCTTAAATATGCTTTACCTCTAAAAATTCAACTTTTCGTCAACATTGCCAAATATTAAAACATTGTCAGATGGGCTACCATTGCGAGGCTGTTGCCTGGCAGGACTGACAACGAAATTAAGAATCATTGGAACTCTACTTTCTTGCGTAAAAGGCAGGGTAATTCTGAGTTTATGGTCTGCCCAGCGGTGGCTAAAGGACAAAGGCCTTGTTTTGAAGAGTCATTTGCCGGTTCGTGAGAGTCGGAGTTTGGGGCGAAGGTGCGGCTGCAACAGCAGATGTCGTCGATCAGTAGTGGACGGTTAGACGATGAGGTGTTGGACTTGTTGGGCCTTGATGATCGGCCAGAGACTTCCCCGAGCTTGTTGCCTCCCGGAGACACAGAAATGGAGTCACCCTCGCTGTTAAGTGCTCTGAAAAGGGAATCGGTGGAAAAAGAAAGAAGTCAGAGAAAAATTAGTGGACAAAATTGTCACTAAAAATTATCATGTGAGTCCTTCGCTGAGGACTTAACGTTCAAAATAACTTTTTGTGAGAACTCAACGTCTAGGATCATTTTATATAACTTTTCATCATTGAGGAATTAAAATTAAATGGTTCATAATTAAGAAGTTAAAACTAAATTTTTAAAACATGCAAGTACGTCCGAAAATATTTATCCCTCTTTAAATGGCAAGGCGTTTGAGACCCCTTTGTTTAGGGCATTCGTGGAGCACCGTTGCATTACTGGTTTAAGTGTTTTTAGGGTTAACCAAGGCTTAATCAATATTTATATTTTTAAATTAAAGTTTAAAATTTGGGATTTTGAGTTGTTTAGCCCTTTAGAGTCTTAACATTTAAGAAGTTTTAATACTATAACAAAAGTATTTATTACATTTAACGTTATGGATGAAATTCGAGGAGTTTTTATTTTTTGAATGAATATCTCCAATAAATAGGTAAGCAGATTAAAAGTTCGGTTTCCAATGTTCTTGTACATATTTAGGCATACCTAAGTTTTGTCAAGATATACATTGATTTTCATTGGTATAACATAGAAATATATACTAGAAAATCTGTAATCCAAGTTTCTGTGTATATTAATATTAGATGCATTTTAGTCTGAGTCTGGAAGAAAATTTTCCTACTTATGATGAAAAAGTCAAGAGATGCAAAGAAATTTATCCTGCCGTTTTCCTTCAGTGCAATTTGATACTACCTCCCTTAATGTTTTTGGTCAGAAAACCACCTAATTAAGGAACTTCCTCTTTCGGTTCCAAAGACAAATTTACCCCTGCACATGGCCGCTTCACACCCGGACTCCACACGTAATTTAAACCTTATAATTATACTATCCTTTTCTTTTCCTCCTCAAGGTTCGATACTCTAATATTTAAAGACTCTGGAAATCCCTCATTTGCTGGCATCATTACGAATTCTGATCAGCTCGCTGTTCCGAAACTCACTGTCCATACCTGAAAAATGGACATCCGACAGTCCATCAACAACCAAAACGACGTCTCTTTGATCCTCGCAAAGCACCTGATCTCCACCCAGGCCAAGGAAAGCAACGCTGTTTTTTCTCCCCTTTCGATTCACGTGGTTCTGGGTCTAATTGCCGCCGGCTCAAGTGGCTCAACCCAACAGCAGCTTCTCTCTTTTCTCAAGGCAAATTCAATCGATGATGTCAACTCACTATCCTCTCAGCTTGTCACGATTGTCTTCGCAGACGGCAGCCCCTCCGGTGGACCTGTTTTGTCTGTTACCAATGGTGTCTGGGTTGATCAATCTATGCCTTTGAAACCCAACTTTAAAAAAATTGTGGATGATGTTTACAAGGCCACTTCCAATCAAGTGGATTTGCAAAACAAGGTAAGAATTAAGTTCTTCCTGAAGACTATCACTATCCAGTCTAATATCTTGTTATTGATTATACTGTCTTAAATTGACCTGGTACTCAATCGTGTTTCATTTCCTGGTTTTTGATGGAGGTGCAATAGCAAATATTAACGGAAATGGTTTTCCCTGTTGTATACTTTCTCTTACTACCATTGTGGTTTTTTTTTTTTTTTTGGGAAAAAAAATTCAAGGTTTTTTTTTTTTTTATAGCTCTACAAGAAACCGGTTTTTAAAAATAAGCCCCCCTTTTTTTTCCTTCCATCTGTTGGATTTTGCAGTAAATTTCAAAATTTCATTCTCAACGGATTTTAGGATATCTAATGTTTAATGGGCTGGGTGTCCAAGAAGAAGGAAAATAACCCAAGGAGTGTCTTGTCTGATTTCCTAGTTGGTGGGGTCCCTCGTTGGAGTGGTGCTGCATTGATCAGTTCTTCTCATTGGTAAATGGAAGCTCATACCAGATTTGTGAAAGATTTCCGATTCTTGTTGAATCATCTGCATTCTTTTTGACTTGATGCTACACTCCATCTTATGTGTTGAATTTTTTGAATTGCTCCGGGAGCTATTTCTTCAAAAGATGAACTTGTCCTGAGTTTCCTTATCTGAATGGGAGAAACCAGTCTATGCTGAAATTAAATATGAATACTATCTGATTGGTCATGTTAGAGATATCTTCACTTGAATTTGTTGCATTGTGAATCTACCGCACCTGCAGATGTTTGCTTGATGCTACCTTCCTTTTCCATTAGTTTTTATATTTCCCCAAGGGGTTGAAAGGGTGTTGCCCAAGATACAAATTGTATCTGCCCTTTTTTAAGCCTTTCACATGTTTTGCTATTTGTGGCAACCTCTGCTGAACATAGTTGCTCCCCTATCAATTCCGAAATTGAAACTTGAGGCCTAGAGATTTCCTTGAAATGATGGCTTCTTATTAGCACCCATGTTATCATGATATGGCATTTGTTCTACTGGTTCTTTGGTTGCAGCCTTGGATTTTTATGATAAATTGATCAAAGCACTGAATAATTAGAACAAAAATATTTAGAGTGTCATTTTCTTTTCAATAATAGTTGTGCTAACATTTTAATGAATGTTCTGTTGATCATGTAGCCTGTTGAGGTGACAAATGAAATAAATTTATGGGCTGAGAAAGGGACAGATGGCCTTATCAAAGAGATCCTTCCTGCTGGCTCATTGGACCATACAACTAGGCTTATTTTTGCAAATGCATTGTATTACAAGGGAACCTGGAAGGAAACGTTTGATGCATCAAAGACCAAGGAGCATGATTTCCACCTCCTTAATGGCAGATCAGTTCAAGTGCCCTTCATGACAAGCACAAAGAAACAGTATATAAGTGCCTTTGATGGTCTCAAAGTTTTGCGGCTTCCTTATAAACAAGGTGAAGATAAGCGTCAATTCTCCATGTACTTCTTACTCCCAGATGCCAAGGACGGGCTACCAGCTTTACTAGACAGAGTTGGTTCTGAACCTGGATTCTTGGATCATCATTTACCTCACACACAAGTATCAGTACTGGAGTTCAGGATCCCAAAATTTAAGATATCCTTTGGGTTTGAAGCTTCCAAACTTCTAAAAGAACTAGGGGTTGTGCACCCTTTCTCTGGTGAAGGCCTCACAGAAATGGTGGATTCCTCTGTGGGTAAGAATCTCTATGTTTCAAGCATTTTCCATAAATCCTTCATCGAGGTTAATGAGGAAGGCACTGAAGCTGCTGCTGCGACTGCTGCAGTAATAGCACTGAAATCTATCATGATACCTGAGGAGTTGGACTTCGTTGCTGATCATCCATTCATCTTCCTAATAAGAGAAGACATGACCGGTGTGGTGCTGTTCACCGGGAGTGTGGTTAATCCTCTTGTTTCATAAACTAGTCTATCGAGTTTGAGTTATATGCAGCTTTCTTTTTTTTTTCTTTTTCCGGTTGCCATTGTATCCAATCAATGCCTAGTGCATATTCAGTTATCATGTACCCTTGATCTATCTTTTTTTGGTCTATTTCTGCTACCTGTAATCTAATCTTTATATTGTTGATGATTTTGGCAGTGTAGAGCAGATTTTTATATTCTATAATACTGTTAACCTTTTTTTCTTCTGCTATTGAACAGAAAGGAGTAAATTTAGTTTATTTTAATAATGTCAATTTTTCAATCACATTTTAAATAATTTATGTAATGGAACATTCGGAGAACATCCATTTTCTTGTCAGACAATGAAAATAGTATATTATTTTTTCTTGCTCAAGATTGGATTCATCAATATGAAAGCATAGGTTGAAGCATTCATTATTCTCAGCACCTTTGCTATTGGTTGTTTACTGAATCAGTTCGTGTACTCAAACTGACCTTTCACACCTGAAAATGGACCTCCGTGAATCCATCAGTCACCAAAATGAAGTCTCAAAACACTTGATCTCCACCAAGGCCACGGAAAGAAATGCTGTTTTTTCTCCGCTGTCGATTCGTGTGGTTCTGGCTCTAGTTGCTGCCGGCTCCAGTGGCCCAACCCTACAGCAGCTTCTCTCTTTTCTAAAGTCAAATTCAATCGATGATGTCAACGCTCTATCCTCTCAACTTGTTGCGGTTGTCTTCCCAGACGGCAGCCCCTCAGGTGGACCTCTCTTATCTGTTGCAAATGGTGTGTGGGTTGATCAATCTCTATATCTGAAACCCAACTTTACAAAAATTGTTGATGATGCAAGTGGACTTGAAAAACAAGGTAAGTTAGTTCTTGATCAAGCTAGGTACTTTGATTTTTCTCTAGAAGGGTTATCTGTCTAATGGTTGTTATTGATTGCACTCTCTTGCCTGTGATTCATCTCTTGGTGTTAGATAGAGGTGCAAGCACAAATATTCCATAAACAAAAATGGTTTTTCCGAGTTTTTTTTTTTTTTTTTTTCCTTTACTTTGTTCATTCATCGATTGTACGCCCTTTCTTTTTTAATTGGTGTACTTTTGTTATTCTCCTAAGTTGATACAAGAAAGGAGAACCGGTCTGTTATGAAATTAATCATGGATATTGGATATAATCTGATGGACATGTTAGAGATATCTTCACTTAAGTTTGTTGCCTTGTGAGTCTGCCACCCCTTGCAGATCTTCGCTTGCTGCTTAAAGTCCTTCCTTTTTGGTTAATTTTTACTTTTCCCTCAGGGGCTGAAATGGTGTTGTCTAAGATAAACTCTCATATTACTTGAAAAAATTGAAACTTGTGATGCATATAAACCTCCTTGAATGGCTGGTCTCTTGTTAGTACTCATTCTATTATAGTAGAATGTACTGGCATTTGCTACTGGTTCTTTGTTTGCAAGCATAGATTTTTCTTGTAACTGGTCTAAACACTAAATAATTAAAAGAAAAACATCTAGAATGTCATTTTCTTAGTGATAATTGTGCCAACATTTGAGGAATTTTCTGTTGATCATTTCGTAGCCTGTTGAGTTGAGAAATGAAATAAATTTATCGGCTGAGAGAGGGACAAATGGCCTTATCAAAGAGATCCTTTCTCTTGGTTCACTGGACCATTCATCAAGGCTTGTTTTTGCAAATGCATTGTATTACAAGGGAACTTGGAAGGAAAAGTTTGATGCAACAAAGACCAAGGAGCATGATTTCCACCTTTTCAATGGCAGCTCGGTTCAAGTGCCCTTCATGACAAGCAAAAAGAAACGGTATATAAGTGCCTATGATGGTTTCAAAGTTTTGCGTCTTGCTTATAAAAAAGGTGAGGATAAGTGTCTTTTCTCAATGTTCTTCTTTCTTCCCGATGCCAAGGATGGACTACCTGCTTTACTAGACAGAGTTGGTTCTGAGTCTGGATTCTTAGAGCATCATTATCCTCACAGACAAGTATCAGTAGGGGACTTCAGGATCCCAAAATTTAAGATATCCTTTGGGTTTGAAGCTTCTGAACTTCTAAAAGAACTAGGGGTTGTGCTCCCTTTCTCTGGTGGAGGCCTCACAGAAATGGTGGATTCCTCCATGAATAAGGATCTGTATGTTTCAAGCATTTTCCATAAATCCTTCATTGAGATTAATGAGGAGGGCACTGAAGCTGCTGCTGCAACTGCTGTAGTTATAGGTCCGAGATCTGCCTCAATACCTCGGGAGTTAGAGTTTGTTGTTGATCATCCATTCCTCTTCCTCATAAGAGAAGACATGACCGGTGTGGTCCTGTTCCCAGGGACTGTTCTTACTCCTCTTGTTTCGTAAACTTGGACAAAATTGGCACTAGTATATCAAGCTTGAGTAATGTGCAGCTTTCCTTTTCTGGTTGCTATTGTATCTAATAAATGCCTCGTGCATATATCAGCTCTCATGTACCCTTGAGGCCTTGATCTTACTTTTTGGTTAAAGGTAATTCTCTTTTTCTGGTACCTATATGATATAATGTTGAATGTTTTTGGTAGGGTAATGCAGCTTCGTGTATTTGGTAGTACCAGTAATTTTAATCCTTTTTTTGATTGAGTTGAACTGCTGTTTTGAATGCCTCATAGAGTTGATTCATTAAGCTGATATTAGATCCAGGAGGGCAAAGGAAATCAGACATGAATTCTGTGAAATCCCATCCTGTTTTCCTGAACCTGCTGCCATATTTCTGTTTGGCATCTCTAAATATGTAGTAGCTACTGATTTCTCCACCTATTTCTATTTTCCTTTACTGACTACAAATTTTGAAGAAACTTTTCCTTTGTTCCGTTAGCTTTTGACTCTGCTGAGCTATCTCCTGAATTAGTGGCCCCTCCACCCAAGTTGACCTCTGGAAAAGCAAACAGAATGACTTCTCTTTGATGCTTGCAGTTTTATATAAGAATGTAGTGTTCAAAATTGAATGTCTACTAATTTTTTGTATTTTTGATTTCAGAAATTTACATCTATATAACTTATTTAGAGCTATCTTCACTTGAGTTTGTTGCATTGCATTGTGACTGCCACCCGCTTGTTGCTTCCTTCCCTTTTTTGGTTAATTTTCACCTGTCCCTCAGGCGTTGAGAACTTGAAATGGTGTTGTCGAAGATCCAACTTTGTATCTGCACTTTGCCAAACCTTTCAAGTGTTTTGCTATTTGTGCCAATCTCTGCTGAACATAGTTGCTCTGCTATTAATTGCAAAATTGAAACTTGATGCATATAAACCTCTTTGAATTGTTGGTTTCTTGTTAGTCTTCATTGTATTGTACTTAGAATGTATTGGCATTTGCTACTGGTTCTTTGTTTGCAGCCTTGTATTTTTCTGATAACTGGTCTAAGCACTAAATAATTGAAAGAAAAACATCTTAAGTGTCATTTTCTTTGCGATAATTGTGCCAACATTTGAAGTATTTTCTGTTGATTATGTTGTAGCCTGTTGAGGTGAGAAATGAAATAAATTTATGGGCTGAGAGAGGGACAGATGGCCTTATCAAAGAGATCCTTCCTCCTGGCTCACTGGACAATTCAACGAGGCTTATTTTTGCAAATGCATTGTATTACAAGGGAACCTGGAAGGAAATGTTTTATGCATCAAAGACCAAGGAGCATGATTTCCACCTCCTTAATGGCAGCTCAGTTCAAGTGCCCTTCAGGACAAGCAAAAAGAAACAGTTTATAAGTGCCTACGATGGTCTCAAAGTTTTGCGTCTTCCTTATAAACAAGGTGAAGATAAGGGTCAATTCTCCATGTACTTCTTACTCCCAGATGCCAAGGATGGGCTACCAGCTTTTACTAGACAGAGTTGTTTCTGAGTCTGGATTCTTAGATCGTCATTCACCTCACAGACAGGTACGAGTCGGGGACTTTAGGATCCCAAAATTTAAGATATCCTTTGGGTTTGAAGCTTCCGAGCTTCTAAAAGAACTAGGGGTTGTGCTCCCTTTCTCTGGTGGAGGCCTAACAGAAATGGTGGATTCCTCCGTGAGTAAGAATCTATATGTTTCAAGCATTTTCCATAAATCCTTCATTGAGGTTAATGAGGAAGGCACTGAGGCTGCTGCCGCATCCGCTGCAGTAATGGTTTCTCTGTCTGCAACAATATATAGTAATTCATTAGACTTTGTTGCTGATCATCCATTCCTCTTCCTCATAAGAGAAGACATGACTGGGGCCGTGATGTTCACAGGGAGTGTTCTTAATCCTCTTGTTTCATGAACTGACTGCTTGAGTTTGCCTTATATGCAGCTTTCCTTTTCTGGTTGCTATTATATTGTGTCTAATCAATGCCTATGTACCCTTGATCTTTCTTTTTCTGCTACCTCTTGTTGAATGTTTATGGTATTGTAAAGCAATTTCTTATATTGTTTAATAATTTTAAATCCCTTTTTTTAAAAAAAACTTCTATTCACTAAACTGATTACCATCGTTTTATAATTTTTTTTTTTCTTAAATTGATGATGAGTGCTCTTATAGTAAATTAGTTGTGATTATTATTATTAAGATTAGAGTAGAATTTAGATTAATTTTATAGATTTTCCCCTGACCCCACTCATCACGCTTCGCCTCGCCTTTTTAACTCCGCATTCTCAAATTTAGCCCCCTTTCTCCTGCCGAATTACCGACCATGCCATCTGATATTAATAAAAAATAATCATAAAAATTTAAATAAAGAACTTAAGCTGAGAAATGATGTCTATGAATGACTATTTCTGTTATATTTATCTAAAATCTAAAATTATTTAGATATGTAATTCACACCATTCCTATCATACACATTTTAATATCATTAAATTTAAACTTATATCTAAACTATTTTGGACTTAATTTTTCATTATTACAATACATAGGGTAATGCTATAAAATACTACGAAACACACCTTATATATAGTAATTCAATTAAGTCTCTAACGATCAAAGTTGACTGTTAGAAATTTAACTGAAATACTCTATAAGGTATGGTCTGTAGCACTATATAGCATTTTCATATTTATATATAGGTACAAAATGCACAATTAAATCTCTAACAGTCAAAATTAACAGTTAACATCTGACTTTAATAAAAAAAATTATTTTTTAAAATATATATTATATATTATACCTTAAAAGAATAAACTAAATCTCATGTATATTGGATCAAATTTATTACTTTTTTAAAATAAAAAAAAATAGTTAACCATTAACTCAACTATTAAAAACTTAACGGTACACTTTATATATATATATATATGTATATATCTTTTAATATAGTAGATATTAAGATGACAGACAATCCGAAATGAGACTAAGATGAAAAAAAAATTTTAAAAAAATTATTAACAATTTATAAATAGTTATATATGGAAATGCGATAGAATGTATTAGTACATGTCATATAGAATACACTCTTAAGTCGTTAACCAACTCACCGATCAATAACCTTAATTTTATTGACACTTACATATGAGGTAAAAGACTTTAACCAACTCAACCATTAATAACCTTAATTTTATTTTCACATCTAATGATATATATTGTTTTCAATAAAAACTCCTTTCAAATATTAAATATAATTTCATAATAAATCATTCACGTATCATTTTTCCTCCTTTCAAATATTAAATATAATTTCATAATAAATCATTCACTTATCAATTTTCAATATTTGTATTTTCAAAACAACTTAAATATATATACATATTTATTTATATATATTCAAAATTATATTTGATATATCTATAACTTTTAAATATTTTTGTGTACATGAACTTTATGTCCTAATAATTATTTTATTTAATTAAACTAAAATTTTCAATTATAATGGTATGGAAGATTGATATCTTTAATCCTCCATGTTTTATTTTATTTTTGTGTTATAATAATTTTCAGTTATGTTACTTTTTTAAGTCCATAATGTATTTTATTTTATTTCTAACCTTAATCCCTCTACTAATTTTCCATATGATTATAACTAAAACTTTTAGTTTAATTAAATAAAATAATTAGGATATAACGTTCATATATACAAAAATCGATAAAAAATTATTGATATAGCATTATAATTACATGTACATATATAATATGAATATATATATATATATATATATATAAGTTATTTTTTAGATACAAATATTGAAAATTGATATGTAAATGATTTATTGTGATATTATATTTAATATTTGAGAGAAATTTTAACTGAAGACGTTATATACTATTATATGTGAAAATAAAACAAGTTATTTATGGTTGAATTGGTTAAAGAATTCAAAAATTTTTATTTTTAAGAATTTATATTTAGGACCAATATGTAAAAAATAAAAGGTAGAGGATCAAAAAAGATTAAAAAAAAGTAGATGATCAAAAATGATAATTTATCTTATGAAATCTATAAAATACCCTTTTTTGACTAATCAAAAAACTTTAAAAACAAGTTTTCTAGTCATTTGGATCAATTATATAAAAATATAAAAAGGTGAAAGACAAAAAAAAAAACTTAAATAAATCAATATGGATCAAGGTCACCAAAAAAATCTAAGGAGAATCAAAAAAACTATATTAAAAAAAAAATTAGGAAATCAAGAGTATCAATCTTTCGTATAATAATTACTCCTTACCCGTGTTTTCTTTTCATTGCTGTGCCTGTACTCCTTTGTTTGGTAATATTTATTTATTTAAGGGTTAAATACAATTTATATTAGAGTTGGAGAGAGTATGCTTAGATCTTTACAGGTCTAATGAATATATAACTCTCTTAATATCAATTTTATAAAAATAAATAAATTTTTAAAAAAATTTTACTAACAATTTTCATTATACTTATTTATTTGTATCATGAGTCATGACAAATTAATTATTTGACGACTTTTAAAAATCTTCACTTCTCCGCTC
Organism: Parsonsia alboflavescens; assembly: GCA_028571225.1. Classification (NCBI taxonomy): domain Eukaryota; kingdom Viridiplantae; phylum Streptophyta; class Magnoliopsida; order Gentianales; family Apocynaceae; genus Parsonsia; species Parsonsia alboflavescens. Next base: position 1,762,841 of record JAOXNR010000030.1, read on the forward strand.
ATTACTTGAAAGGAAAGTAAATCGTGGCCCCTCCCGGATGGATACTTGGGTGGCGCAGGGGCCAACGGAGGACAACTCCGGGGGCCGAATTTGGATGGGATTTTGGATTTATAAATTTTTTTTCTTTTTAAAGTTAATCGATTTCTTGAGAATACTCAATTCCATGTCTTCTGATTTTGTTTGCAGTAAAACGCTCGGACTTGGTTTAAGTCCCTATACAGCAACTTTATGATCACATCGAATCATGTAAATAAATATGAGATTTAAAGTAGAAAAATAAGTCAAATATAATTAATATTCTTTTATCATTATTTATAAATATTTATCATTTTTTAAAATTAAGGTAATATTTTTGTTTTTAAAATGCTCTTATTTATAATTTTAATCAAATTAACAATATTAATTAAGAAAAGGAAAGCAATGAAGGGTAATATGGTAAAAAAATCATTAAAATACATAATCAACTAACAATAATGACTTACATTTAAAGGTAAGAAAAATTAATCCAGATGACTTATAAAATAGTGACGGAGGGAGTAAGGTGTCGGGATGAAATAGAATAAAACATTTAAAACTTAAAAAGATAAAGTAAATTTTACGAAAACTTAATCTTTTAAGGACCCGTATTACATTTCTAATGATATAATATGGAATGACATATAATTGTATAATTTAAATTGAAATAGAGGGAGTAACTCTTATAACAATAGGTTTTTTTTTTTCTGTTTTGTCTTCTTGGGGAGGGGCCAGAAATGAATGGGATAAGGTTAAGTTAGATTGGACAACTTTTTCATATGTAATGGCAAACATACTTATAGCAAACTTTAGAAAGTAATACATCTTGTAATAATTCGTTAGGGGGACTTGGTATAATAATAGTCCTCATTTAGTGATATGATTTGTCGAGAGTTTTACCAGAATAACCTTGTTGCTGGTAAAAGTAGTTTTCATGATCCTATGCTTTTTCAAAAATATTAATATGGGAAAAGGGAGAAAGATTAAAAATTTTTACAAATTATATTATTATTTAATAATATCAGTAACTCTTAATTAAATATAAATTATTTCAAAATATTACTGATTTCGATAATATCTATGTAATCCTAAATTTTGGCATTATTTTCTTTTTCAAACAAAAACAAAATTGAATAAAATAAAAGACCATTTTTTGTTGAATCTATATCTTAAAAAAGGAAAACAACTGTTGAATAGAAAGAAAGGAATAGAAAATGAAAGAATATTTTATTTTTGAAAAAAAAAAGATTGAGAAGATTTCGGATTATTATAAAAATAATAAAAGTAATTCAATCCTCATGACATTTTATCTATGCTTTTCCTTAATGTAAATGTAAGCATGAATGTACTTTTTACTTAATTATTCTTTTAAAAGAATGTTCCATTATTTTTCAATACTCTCTTTAATTTAAATTGTATATTTATTAAACATAAATATATTTATTTTTTAAAAAAATGAACATTTATAGAATATGTTTTAGAAAGATAATAAAAACTTGAAGGGTGGAAGGATAATTTTATATATATATATATATATTGAAAAAAAGGTCAGACTAATTAAATTAATACAATATTTATTTATTTATTCATATGTAGGGAAATTATGAGCATCTAAGGATATATATATGTGGTTTAGAAGTATAGTTTGCAAATAGCGAGTTGTGGGTTTAAATCGATTTTTATGCATAGTCTAGTTCACTATTTTTTAGATTAGAGTGGATCAGATTGTGAACCGATTTTCAAATCAGTTCGAAAGAAGTCATTGAATCTTTTTTTACCAAAACCATTTTCTAAATGAAAAACCATAATCGATCGAAGGTTGGATCAATGAACTGGTGAACCAATCAATTTGATGTTGAACTGACCGATTTTTCAAAAGAATACAAATTGGGGTCAAATTTGTTCAAATTTCAACATATATATACTTTAATATTAGATCATTCTTCAAAAAAATTATAAATTTATTCATTTGATTATTTTAAAATTAAAAATTTTACTCAAAATATGCTTCATTATTAAATATTAATAAATAAATAAAATATCTTATAATCTTCAAGCTTTACTTATACTAAAAATTATCATGTTTAAATCCCTATAAAATAAAACTTATGATTATTCATATCTTTGTCTATAAATTTGATTTGAATATTATTGTATTATGAAATTATCATATCTTATATTACTGATAAAAAAATTTCATCGATAAGAAATATAATTTTTATTTTTTATTATGACATTACCGGTTTAATTATAATTGAACCATTAAATGATAAATAATAACTTTTCTGATTCAATTTAATTCAATTATCTTTTTGATATCCCTAAACGATTGAATACTTTTAAGATCTACTTTATCTTTTTAAAATTTAATATATAAAATAAAATATAATAAAAAAATAAAAATTAGGTGCAATTTTTTTATTAATATTTTATTTGAAGATCTTGAGCCCAATTCAAAATTTCCCCACTTAATTAGAATTTCCATGATATAACAATGGTTCATTTTCCCTCGCAATCTTTAACTTTAAATTGGTTCCATGGCATGCCTCAGCCTCTCAACATTCAACTTTCACCCCCCAAAACCATAGTTTTCTGAAGAATTCAACGGCCAGAAAAGAAAAGCAGAATGGGGCAGAGAAACCGTTACGGACTGAGAATGAAAGGATCCAAAACCAAAACCGTCATAGAAAAAAGTTTGAATGGCAGATTTAGACATATATACATATACGCAAATCTCGAAGTTCGTGGTCACTAGTCTCAACTATACAGCCCAGGCACTCTGTTCCTCGAAACGGACAAACATGAACGTAATCCCAAGTTATCCTGTCTCAGTTTTTTTTCTCCACCACGTCCCCATTCCCCGTTGTTCTCTTACTCTTTCAATCTGCTGCATCCCTTCTCTCTCTCTCTCTCTCTCTTCTTGTCAGAATTTTCTAATATCATAATCCCAAATTTAAATTTGTTTCTTTTTTCGAACATTTATGATCTGATCTCTGCATATTCAATCCGTTTCTTAAATAGTCATTAACTGTACTTTGAACTCAAGAATCCTCATACCTTTAACTGATTTTAAGGCGGTGCTACAATACTGTTCTTCTTTAAAAAATTTATTTTTATCGTTGCTCCATTAAAGACCGTATTTTTCTTGACTGTTAAGACTAAAGAGTCGGTGCTGATTGGGATTTGGGGAGAAAGAAAAGGGGTTGGTGAGAAAAGATATCCCAGTACTTCTTTTTTTTTTTTCCTCCTATTTTTGTTGTGCTTCTGAAGGAGTTGTAGGAGAACAGTGAAGGAAAAAGAGATGGGAACGGAAAATCACCACCACCAGCCACCGCAGCCACCCCCGGGACCGGTAGCTCCTCTTGGTGCTGCCAGAGGTCCTGCTTTCCCGCCTGCAGAACAACTCCTGCAGCTTCACTACTGTATCCATTCCAATCCTTCTTGGCGTCAGTGCTCTCTCTCTCTCTCTATTTCTCCCTGTCCATATATCATTTTCTGATCTTTTCTTGCTTCTCATTTCTGATGTGTTAAATTTGCAAAATTTCGACCATGGGTGTGTTAAAAAAGTAATTTTGTTTGTAAAGGTACAGTCTTTTGTTATCTATGTATATTACTTTTTGGCCCTATGCAAAAGTGAAATGTTTGCTAGTTGTTTTGTAACTCTTGAATGTAGTTCCCTCATAAGAATTATGCTTATAAAGCCCAGGTGAAGATTTTTTTTTCCCCCTTTTGGTCTCGCTTTCATCAACCGCCAAAGAAAGGTAGATGGTAGTTTCACTTTTGTTTACAATAAAAAGGTTCCCAATCACATGCCAACTGCATGTGTACATTATTCAGGGCGATGTAAGTTTGAGTTCATTTCATATTCTTGTCTATTTTCTCATTTACTGGGATCTGCAAGTTCATAGTCACCGTCTCAATTGTTTGAAGCAAATAATTATACTTCTTCTGCCAATTTGGGTACTGGTGTTTTCCTATAACATATTCTGTTTCTCATTTTGCAGCTGAAACTGTGCTACTGGCTTTCCAGCACTACATTGTTATGCTTGGAACTACAGTCATGATTGCCACCATGCTTGTGCCGCGAATGGGTGGAGGCCCGGTAAGCATTTTCCACTTTTGTAGATGAATTTTAAATTTAGATAGACAATTTAAGATTAATTAATCTAAATGGGATGTATTTCTCTTTCTGTTATCAGGGTGATAAAGCTCGGGTAGTTCAAACTATGCTTTTCATGTCTGGTATAAATACACTTCTGCAAACATTAATTGGAACCAGACTTCCTACCGTAATGGGTCCATCATTTGCCTATGCAATATCAGTCTTGCTAGCCATCAACGATTTTGCTGACAGTAACTTTGACTCGGAGCATGAGGTGTGAAATCTCATTTTAGAATTCTTGATAATATAAAATTTTGCATGCTTAATTCTTTTTATTCTATAGCGTATATTTCCTTCAGTTGAGGCTCATGTGCAAATCTGTATACTCATTCTTTCAAAGATCAGTTGATAATTCATCATTTTCTAATTTTGGGAGAGATCAAATTGAACTTTGAAGTACTAATTCTGATCAAAAGGCCCATTTCCTTCATGGCTTGGTGTTATTTTTTTAGGAACATTCTTTGGCAGAATGTTGCCAATTTTCCCATTTCTTCCTCCATGATGAGTCATATTCTGCAAACAAGAGTTCCTGGTTGGCTATTTGTGGTTACCTAACCTCATGATATAGTGCTATTTTTTTTTTGGTACCATATCTTTCCTCTAATTTTGGTTTTTGGTCTTCTCTTTTTGGGTGCTGTAATTATAGCCGTGTATTGAATTATAAATTAAATTCAAGAGACAATGATGTGGAGTGCATCCAACTAAACTTAGATTTCATGCATGTCTGACTCTACTAATTGGGAACTTGTAGAGATTTACCCACACTATAAGAGCTGTCCAAGGATCGCTGATAGTGTCTTCCTTTATCAATATCATTCTTGGATATGGCAAGGTCTGGGGAAAGCTTACCAGGTACATGAAGTGCAATATGCCTCATTTACATTGTCCAATGTTTTTCTGCAACAGTCTTTAACTTCCCCCTCCCCCAACCCTACTACTTGTTCTCCTACCTTGCTAAAAACCATTAACTGTATATGCATGTGTTTTGCTTTACTCCATTGCAGGCTTTTCACTCCTGTTATTATAGTGCCTGTGGTTTGTGTACTTGGACTGGGTTTGTTTGCTAGAGGATTCCCACAGGTATTGCAGATCTTCCAGTGAAATTTGATAAGTTAAAGCCTTATTTCCACTTATGTGTTTTCCTGTGCTATCTGCAGGTTGGAAACTGTGTGGAGATTGGCCTTCCCATGTTAATTTTGCTGGTTATCAGTCAACAAGTAAATATTGTTACGCATTTCTATTCTTCTTGAGAAAATCACTACAAGAAACGATATCTGATTCTTATGTGTTTTGCAGTATCTACAACATATCCATCCAGTTACCCGCCCAATACTTGAGAGATTTGCTTTGCTCTTATGTGTTGGAATTATCTGGGCTTTTGCTGCTATTCTTACTGTTGCTGGTGCCTACAAGAATGTAGGGGATCAGACAAAGATGAGTTGCCGTACAGACCGATCTTTCCTAATTTCATCTGCACCATGGTATGCTTTAGACTGTAAGATTCTGTTGCCTTTGAATGACCTTTTTTAAATTTAATGTTGTTGCTTAAACATAGGATCAAAGTTCCATACCCGTTTCAATGGGGTACTCCTATATTTAGAGCAAGCCATGTCTTTGGGATGATGGGGGCTACACTTGTTTCATCAGCAGAGGTATAGTTGCTCTTGAACTGACCATGTATGCTCCTATATTTCTTTTTTGTTGCTCCAAGCTTGGTATGGTGCTGTGTGTGAAAATATGTATTTGACTTTGAAAGAGAAACATGATTACGCTGAAATCTGAAGTTGAGTTTTGCTAGCTTTATCAAAATAATTTGCATGTAGTGACACATGGATACAATTTGCTGCTTTTAAGTGCTCTCCTGTTATACTTAATTTATGGGTTTTCACTGCAGTCAACTGGTGCATTTTATGCAACAGCACGGCTTGCTGGTGCTACGATACCTCCTGATCATGTAGTGAACCGAAGCATTGGTTTACAGGTTTAGTGTGACCAAGAATCTGAGTTTAATTTTAATTTGCAATTTTTTCTTGAAAAGGCATTTTATTTGTCTTCCAAATTTGCAGGGTATAGGTCAACTACTTGAAGGGATATTTGGCTCTTTAGTTGGCACAACCACAGCCATGTGAGGATTTTTCTGCTCTTAAATGCTACTTGGTTTCTATGCCTGTGATATACTTAGTTTCCGTTATTATATTGTGCCTATAAATATTTCTATTTTGATTTGTGTCATTTCTGTTGTCTGCCATGCCATTTGATTTATTTTTGGAACAGTGAAAATATTGGTCTTCTTGGATTAAGTCGTGTTGGGAGCAGAAGAGTAGTTGAGATTTCTACTGCCTTCATGATTTTCTTCTCTATATTTGGTTAGACATCATGCTGGTCTTTTTACTTTTTTAGTCTTTCAGCAAGTCGGCACAATTTGTGACAAGAATTTCTATTTTCAGGAAAGTTTGGTGCCTTCTTTGCATCAATTCCTTTACCAATATTTGCTGCCATTTACTGCGTTCTTTATGCCATTGTTGGTAAGTTTTCCGTAAACACTACTTTTGAACCTCTTATTTTCTAATTAAGGGCAAGTATTGAGTCACTATTGGTCATATTTTTCCACAGCTGCTCTTGGGGTTTCATTTCTCCAATTTGCAAATCCAAACTCGATGCGCAACATCTACATATTAGGCTTGTCCTTGTTCTTGGGGATATCGGTTCCGCAGTACTTCATCATGAACACTGATATGGCAGGCCATGGACCTGTTAGAACTGGTGCTGGATGGGTGAGAGATTCTGATATTCACTTTTGATTTGATTCTCTGCACGATCTTTATTTTTTATGTCACTAATTGCTCCTGCTTTCCAGTAATATTAATATCTTAATGGATAACTTACGGTCAACTAAGATGCACTGATGGTCATAGCTATTCCAATGCTTATATAGCAATTTTAGACATAAAACAATGACCTGCTGAGGATTCTAAGGAACAAGAATGCTTATTTGATCTCACCTGTGACATTTTGTGCATGGGACTTCGTCTCTCTTTTTTTCTATTATTATTTCTCTTGGGGGATTGATAGTCAAATGGGATTAAGATGTGTCACTAATACTTAATGAAAGTCTGAAAGATGAACCAAAAAAGTAAAAAAAGACACTAAAAAAAAGGTTGTGTTGTTTATCTGTCCATTCAGCTGAGAAAATTGGTTCATTGATCTGTTATTTAGTGAGACCAGTCTATACCTTGACTATTTATATTCTGCATTTGGGAATCAATGTGTCCGGAAAATCAAGATGATGAAGTCAAGAAAACATAGGACCGTCACCAGACAGACAATGAACCTCCGATTTTATTTTCAGGATCGGCACAAATTTTCCACTTCCCGTTTCCAATTATACCATTTTCTAGTTCATTTGCGCCTTAAAGTCTGTGGATGAAATGTTTTATTGATTTGTCTGCAACTGCATTTTTTCTTGTTTTTCCAGTTTTATTTCTCATTGACTGACGAATTGCCATGGTTAACAGGATCCTCTAATTATAGTAAATTCTTGCATAGACTAAAGTGAACTACCATTACTATGTTCTTCATTGGTTTTCTTGCAGTTCAACAACATATTAAATACAATCTTCTCTTCACCTCCGACGGTTGCAATCATAGTTGGAACCCTTCTAGACAACACTCTAGAAGCCAAGAACACCGGCAACGAGAGAGGCATCCCCTGGTTTGTACCCTTCCAGAAGAAGAAAGGAGATAACAGAAATGAAGAGTTCTACAATTATCCTCTTAGAATGACCGAATATATCCCGACCCGATTTCTGTGAATATAACCCCATATATACATACATATGATCAAATTTTTACATTATTGGTATTTTAGATTCAATACTGCAATATGTGAATTCCGTTTTCCTTTTCAATTTTGGCTGTAGGAGGAAACTGGAAAAGTCATTATTCCTTAAGAAGTGATGGGACACCATAAAGAAAAACAAAATTTGACCAGAGCGGTCGTAGTCTGTTTCTCTATGCTACTTTGTTAAATGGATCAATGTGTCATTGTTTCCCCGGAAGGGGCCCTAAAATCTCACCATCAGATTAGATGATCTTTGACTACTGCAGATTTGGTCCCGGTAAAATGAACTCAGGAATGGGAAAGGGATTAGAATGATAGAACTTTGGGGCTGAGTTCTGTGGTCGTTAGATTTGATGGCCCAAACAATGATCTACGTCACATTTCAATCGATTGGTGACCTTTGTGGGATGTTGAAATTGAAAATTTTGCTCTTTCTAGTTACTTTCTCCATCTTTGTTTAATAAGGGTCTAATTTTTTATCAGTTTTATATTTTGGTTTTTTTTTTTTTTTGCTAGGTTGATCTTCAAATAAATTATCATTAAATAATTTGATCTTTCTAATTATTTTTCTTTAAAATATCAAATCAACAATCACCTGAACAGATTAATAGAGGTAAATTTAATATTATGTTATGTAATTGGTTAGAAATAAATATTAATTGAGATCATGAAGAGCTAAATTTTGATTTCCAATTCAATAAGACATGGATTTTGGTAAGCTAAAAACATGAATTTAGCTTGACAAAATTTTAGTTTATATTTGTTTTTGTCAAATTGAATAGTGCAATATTGATTTGCCCTTGTTAATTTGGTTATCAATTTGGTTAAGAGATCGTTGACCGAATTTTTCGATGATTTTTTTAATAGATATGTCAAAATGGATCGGATACCTAGATTTTTGTAGGGTTTGTTAATTGCAATTGCAACAAGAGTTTTTTAGTCTATACCTTAATTGCCAAGGACCCGTAGAGAGGATCAGACTGGACAGACCCTTTAGAGCTAAAGATATTAAAAAAATTATTTTATTTTATAATTTATTTATTATAATTTTTAAAAAATACATACTTTCTATTACTATTATAGTATTATTGTTTGTAGTAGTTTTTTTTTTTTCTTATTCAAACTCAAACTCTTTGTTTTGTTTTTTGTTTTTTGGACCATAATGAGTTTTAAATCATGAAATTGAGTTTTTCATTTTGTATTTAATAATTTTCTACATTTTCAACTAATTTTCTATTCAATGTGTTTACTATTTTTTTCATTTTTTAAAAGTATTGTGAAAATCGAATGTTTTATTTTAAATATTTTTTAAATTAATATCTATATATATATATATATATATATATATATATATATTTATATAAGGGTAGATCCATATGACCTTTGGGATTGGGTTGGGTTGGATTGAGATTTTGATGGTCCTTAAAAAAATGGAACTATCCTGTCCCCGATCCTTTAAATTTTTTAGCCCTTGAGGTTGGGGTCAGGCTAGGTTAGGCCAACTTCAATTGACAACTTTAGGTTTGAAAGATCAAATTGTTTAATAATAATTTGTTTAAGAATCAACACGATAAAAAAAAAGTAGATTAATGATCAAAACATAAAACTAATCAAAGATTAGATCCTCAAATATCTAATTACGCTTGTTTCTAGTTTTTTTAAGTTAGTAAAGATTTTTTTTGTTAAAATCGTAATGGGAAAAGTAAATTCAAAGTGACCATGAACCTTTTTTTTATTATTATTATTGGCTTCAATATGGTCCTAATAAATGGATAATATACTTATTTTAAATCGAATTGATATTGCTTTAAGAATTGGCTTCTGGAGATTTTTAAATCGAATGATGATTTTGAAATGGCATTAGTATTTTTTTTTTCCTTTTGAATTATTAATTTAGTAAATAGCTAGAAGCGATTGGAATAAAAGTTGATCTTGAGATATGGAAAGAGACTGGAAGAAGGGAGAGAAGAAGATATTATAGAAGAATTCCCGTATGAATTACGAAAGTATTGTGGAAGGAAAAAAACAAAAAAGAAAAGAAAGGTTACGGAAGTCGCAGCCAATGGGTCCACGCGTTTTATCTTTTCCCTGGGGCCCAAAAGACTTTTCCAGCCACCCCCACGCGAGGCCGGAACCAATCCGATGAAGAGGCGTGTCTCTCGTTCTCGCTTTCCGTCTCCTATCTTATCTGTCTCAAGGCAGAAATCTTTGGGAACTATTGTACACGTGTCTAATGCGGTTTGCCTTTCCCAATTCTAATATGCATATTTTATAGGCAGCAGCTGCAGTCTAGCAGAATCATCAGCCAAGAACATTGAATCCCAATAAAGCCCCTCATGGTATAGAAAGCCCATTATTTTGTGGTGATCCTTTTCCCTTTTCTATATTTGGAAGATGGATGGAATTAAGTTCGAGCAGACCTTCCAAATGGAATGAAATTCTTTACAGAATAATGTTATTACAATAGAAGGGAATTAGAATATTTGTTATTACTTCTTGATTCACAGGACACATGTTACTTACAAAAGGTTCTACATTAGAAGAATTTACGTCTCTTTTCTTTAACTTCTGCAAAAGGATTGCAAATTAAAGAAGAGGGGGATATGTACAGCTCTATTGACCGCAAGGGACTCATGGTCAACGTTTCCCTGGAATGAATTATTACTCATTCAGCCAGTCAAGATTAAAGCATTCCTCAGCAACTTGAACACACAGTCCCGGCATTGCCTTTTCTGAATCCTTCCATACCCATGAGACCTCTTGATCACAGATTACGCGCTGCAGAGATTGCAGTGAAACAACAGATCTTGGCAAGTTCTTGATATATGGGCATTCCCTCATATCAATCTTCTCCAAACTCTTGCATCCTCCGAGCCCCTCGGGAAGACATCCCAGGTTAACACATTGGGAAATGTCAAGGTACTTCAACCTTCCCAGTTGTCCGATCCCAGAAGGAAGTCTCTTTAGACTTGGACAAGCATATATCCTCAATATCTGTAAAGAACCTAGTTTACCCAGATCATTGGGAAGTTGTAGGAGACTATCACAGTTGGTGATACTCAAGCTTCTAAGGGAATGCATCCGGCATATGCTTGGTGGTAGCTCAGACAAGTTGATGCAATGATCCATGGTGAACTCTTGTAGGCGTGGGAAAAGATTGGGTAGGTCTATAACAGATTGATCTAGGCTGTTGTTGATGTTACAAAGAACTAGAGACAACTTTCTCAAATTCTGCAGCGGTAATGTAGTGGGAGGCAAGTGAGGAACAGAAATTTGCTCTAACCAGAGGCTCCTCAACTTAGATAAATTGTTAAATGCTGATAGGTTCTGTAGGACAGTGCCTGAGGTGCCGTAGTTGATTAATACCAGTGCTCTCAGCTTTGGCATATTGTCAATAAAGGGAGGCAAGAAGTATTCACTTGATGAGAAATTCAGAATGAGTACTTCTGCTTTTGGAAAATCCATTCTGTCCCAGTCCATCTCTCCCATTTCACCTGAAAAGTTCAAATCCAATGAGTATTAACTGTAAATCGTACTTCCTAACTATATATATGTGTATGATCTTCTTAAACAAATGCATGTTCAAAAGAATCAAAACCATCAAGACTGGTATACCTGTATGGACTGAGATAATCTGTGCGTTGAATGGTTCATCCACATTTCTTTCCCATTCTTTTGGTAGTCTTTCTTCTCTTCTTGACATCACCAATCTCTTCCGCTGATTTACATCTTCAAGACTGCTCAAGTGTATTGCCATATCTCTCAGAACATCATGTTGGGATACAGATATCTCATAGTATGTGCTATACAAGTCTCCCACTCTGAGAAATAAATACAGAACATTTCAGAAAATTCGTCTCTTTTGTTGAAATGAACAAATATGACCAACTCCAAGAATCAATAAAGCCTAATAGTCCAATAACATTTATAATGGAATTCAAAATTCAGTAGTCTCTCTTGAATCCACAAACCTTGAATCTTTGAATAGGGTAAGTAGATTCTTATTTGAGAGCTCAACAAGAATTGCAAAAGCTTCTTCTTCATCAATGTCATGCAATTCCACCCACATGTTAATCAGAACATCTAAAGGAATCTTCTTGTCCTCTGGAAAACAACCCAAATCCAGAAAACACTCTCTAACTTTCCCAGGCAAGTAATCAATAGTCAATTTCATCCGCTCAAGCAGCTGAACTTCATGTGACTCACAAATGGGTTGGCTTCTTAATAAACGGTTCTTTGCGCTTCTCCAGAAAAGTTCAGGCTGGTCTCTCAAAGAAGCTCCGATAACCTTAAGAGCCAAAGGGAGCCCTTTGCATTCATCCACAACCTATTCAGAGAATTTTCTTTCCTGTGAGCAATGGCAATAGCCATGTAGATTAAAAAAATGAAAGGTAAGCAAAGTAATTTTTTACCTGTTTGACAAGGTTCTTGTTCATTCCAAGAGGAATAGAACTATGTCCAAAAGCAAAATGGCAAAACAGGGACATTGCTTCATCTTCACTTAGCAATTCCAGCTCATAGGTGCAATTAATAACTGACTGAGGAAACTTGAATCGTGAAACCACAAGAATTTTGCAGCCAGGTACTTTGAACGTAAGCTGCTCAAGTACTGAGAGGGACCAAACATCATCCAAAATCACGAGTGTTGGCTTAGCAAACTTCCTTGGATACTGTGGTATTATCTGGGGAATAATATAACCACAACCCTCAATTCTGATCCCTGATATCATTGCCCAAATAATTTGTCTCAACTGCTCTACATTTGGGGACTGGGAGACATTGAGGAAGAAAACCCCATTACTGAAGTAGCCTGCAAACAGAAAGACAGTCAACAGGATGAACTTCAACTCTATCGTACACTATCTTGAAAAATAAAACACAAACATGGCCTTTCACAGGCTAATTTCAACTCCTTCTATATCCCCCACCATATTTACTACTTGGTCAAGTCGATTACTAGACTAAAATCGCTTGAAAATGGAGAAGGGAAAAAAAAAATCTACTTATATCATAGCAAGCTGGCCATGAACAGTTAATCTCGGGGATTATGATAATTAGACAACAATTTTGAGTGAAAAAATGCCAACTTTATTGTTCTCAATTAATCTGATTGATCATCAACTGCTAAACAGAGAAGAAAGCTTATTTAGATTCAAATCATTTTCATCTCAGATATAATCTGCCCCAATCAATATTCAATATCGCAATTATGAATTGAGAAGATACAAATCAAACTTACTTTTAATTTCATCATCTTTGTAAATTTCTCTAGCTAAGGTGGTTTTCCCGCTACCTCCAATTCCAGAAATCCCGACGACACTCACGTCCTCCCTTTCAATCAGCATCTCCCTCACACTTTTTTTCCCTAACTCAATCCCAGCACCAAATTTCACTATACTAGAATCGTACCACCTCTCCTCCTCCTCAGCTTTCTTCACAGCCTCTCCTAACCACCCACTCTCATCCACCCCAATTTTCATCACTCCAAGCCGCTGCTCCAGCCTCCTAGTCGACCCCTCTATTCTATCAAATCTCTCACCCATCTCGTACCTCACATGATGGACGTCGGCGAGGACATGAGCTTGCATTGGACCCTTTACGAACCTTGACACAGTCTTCTCAAGCCTCTCCATTTTTCTAGCTAATTGTAGGTTCTTGTACACATTCCAACGTGGAGAATTCAGAACTTTCCGTGCAGTGTCAAGACAGCTGCGAAGGGTTTCGGAAAACATATTTAGCTGCCTCTGACGAGTTTGAGAAAGCTCGACGCCGGAATACTTGATTTCTTCGATGATGGGTCGGAACTCGTTGATGTATTCTATGAGATCCTGGGCACTAGACCTACACAGAGCAGACTTTTTGCAAATGGCCATAAGTTCCTTTAGAAGCTCTGTGGCGATCTCGCCGGCGAAAAAGTCCGCCATCTGTCGCCGCTTTTGGGCTGATATTAGAGGCCGTGACCAAAATTGATGTGAAGAAGCTACCGGTTGGCTTCGGTTTTTAAGGACAACTAGAATGATATTCCTCAAATGACTAAAACAGCCTTACGGGTTTATTAAAAATTTTTTTCCTTTTTTAAATAATAGTCCTTTCAGCAGTACACTGGGCAGTAGTATTCCCCTATCATTCAGCCATTTCTATTTTAAAATAATTATTGTTTAAAATTTTTTTATTTAAATAAATATAATTATAATATTTTTTATTTTGGATAAATTTTTTTTTGAATTTATTAAAAGTTAAAATTAATAATAATGTGACTAGTAATTTTTAAAATTAAGATGTGTAAATATAATAAATATCATTTAAAATGATTAATAAACAGAGGATAAGATGAATAATTCAATTATATTTTTTACTTTAGAATATGTAAATGATAATAATTTTGGAGTGAAGGAAGTAATTTGGTTGAGAAGGTTTTGAGATAAGAGAAGGGAAATTAAAAAGAAGATGAAGAAATCAGCTCCCTTGGGAGTTTTTCTAGGAAAGAAAAGAAGAGAAAAGGAGATCAGCCTAAGAATGATTATTTATCCTCCCAAAACTAATCATTTAGGGGTGTTGCATTAGTTGATTTTTTATAATTTCTATTATGGCACTCAATCACATTTTATTTACAATTTTAGTCGATCAAAATAAAACCCTACTTCCCTTGTTTAGGGATATTATTATGAAAATAACTCAATCCTTTCATTTCAGATCAATTTATACGTATATCAACATTCCATTTATCTGGAAGATACACAAAACCTATCCAAACTAACTTTAAATATAATTTATCTTCTTTTCCTTCTTTTGTTTTCTCTCCGCTTAAATTTATCTTTTTTCTTTCCCCACTAAAACTTCCAAAAACCCAATTTTGCTTGTATTATCCGAGGCAGTAGAAGTTTAAGTCTACAATTACAATAGAGCATATAGAGTGACAGTATAATTTTTCAAAGTGAGATCACCGCAGACGTTAACGGTTCACTTCCGTGGAACCGACTAGAGGTCAAATGGTCAATCGTTTTGCCAAACTTGTTCGGAAAAATTAATTCGCTATACTTTGCAGCTAGAAATTGTACCAGTTTTGCTGCACGTAATTGGATCCGTAGCATCTGCTGAAATTCATTGTTTAATACTACATTTGTTTAAAATTATATGTCTCATATTAATTTACATATATATTAAAAAAAATTGACTCGGTTAATGTTAACATTATGATGTCACCTTTTTTAAAAAGAAAAATTAAACTAAATGAAACAGAGATATTTAATTTCAAAAAATTCAAAATAAAAAATGAGACATTTAATTTTAGATGGAAGAAATAATATATGATAGAAAGCTTAGAAAAGATAATCTCGAATCAAATTTAATTTTCAGGTACTTCGTTGTTTATTAAAGAAAATGTTGTGTCCAAAATAAAAATTATTTAAATTAAAAAGAACATATATGTATTTAAATAAAACTATGTATGTTATTATTCTACTTTTTATCAATTGAATCATTATCCTATTATTATTATTATTATTATTTGTTAAATAAATATGTATATAAACAAAAAAAGTCTATAATGGATATCGAAGCTCAAATTGTATTCTTATTAAGTCTCTAACAGCCAATTGAATAATTATTTTTTCTTAAAAAAAAAAATTTGACTATCAGTTGATCGTTAGAAACTTAATAGAAGCATAATATAATTTGAGTTTTGATGTCCATCATAACATTTCTCTCTCTCTCTCTATATATATATATATATATATATATAAACAACCGTTCTGCTAAATAAATTTGAATGTTCTTGTTTTCATTTCAAGTTATTTTTAATTGAATTTTTTTTTTTCAAAAATAAATAATAATCTTTTAATAGTATAAAGTTTTGTTAATCCCTTAATTAAAAAATTTACATCTATCAATGCAAACACTAGAGCATCAATAAATTGTTGAGAAGGATGAAGTGAGAGTAACTTTTATCAAAATTAGATGTCTTTTAAATTTTTAATCAAAATAAAATATTTAATTCCATACTTGAAATCATAACTAAGAATTTAGTGGAAGAAAAAAAAACCTCATGGTCTATACTGTTAGTTGAATTAGTATCTTGGTAATTGCTTTTGAAAGTCAACTCGTAAGGTGGACAGGCCACTAAGTGAGCCGCTGAATTGGCAGCAAATATCAAGTGGATAATAACCAAAACCGAGAACAATCTTTATCCTGTAGTAATAAAATAGAAAATTGCCTCCCGAGACATAGGCGAGTTGGTAAGGTTGACGTGACGTTTGGTTAACTCTCACGACAGGTGGGAGTTCGAAACCCATCGGGAGTAGGACGTAAGCTCTAAACGTTGGCTCTGCCAACGGCCATTATCCCCCGTTGCGTCCTCTCTGTCAGTCCTCTGCCCTCTCGTGCACATCCCTCGATTTACCCCCACTGGCACAAGGGACCTCTGTGCCTGTGGGCGGGGTTTAAAAAAAATAAAATAGAAAATTACAACCGCACATTCCAAAATAAGCTTTCCCAATTAGAACCCCATCTAAATAAAAGGCAAAACACAAGCAAAAAAAAAAAAAAGAAAAGAAAAGACAAAAAAGTGACCTAGCAAATGAACTTTATCGGAATACTTTTGTATTTAATCATATGGTCATTATTCAATTACATACAATAGAAAAAATATATATATTTACCATATAATTAAAAATAAAAATATTACAAAAGATCAATGAGGATCATATGGTCTATGCAAATAATTTATTCCATCATTAATAATAGAAATGAAATTATTTAAAAGATTATTGATTAACATTTTTTAGTTGTGTTTGAATCAGTTTGCACACGTCTTAACATTCTGCTAATCCCTTATCGTATGTATGCTCACCATTCCATATATTGAGGTATCCTCAACGATATAATGGTAAACTTATTGTGCAATACCCATAAATATATATATATATATATATATATATAGATAGATTGATTGAATTTTATACTATTTACATAGACTTCCGGCAGGTATTCAATTGTAGATTTTGTCTTAATATGATAATGCATTATGTCTTTTTGTGACCTAACGTAGAGAGAAAACTGTGGGCATCAATTTGCTAATTGAATAATAATAAAAAGATTGAACAACCTTATTTTTCCACCAACTAATCCCTCGGTTTCAAAAATGGATGACAAATTTTTTTAATTAAAATAGATGAATTTTTATACTTTTAAAGTATATTTTATTTTTAAAAAATAATATTACTCATATTCATTTCTCATTGTAAATATCGATACAGTATTTTAGTTGTAATTTTTTTAATAATAATTTAAAAATCATTATCTTGATTTTTGTTTTATAACCTTAAAAGTCATCTATATTAAAATAAATAGAATATATATAAAT
>JAOXNR010000030.1:1780319-1799935 GCA_028571225.1 Parsonsia alboflavescens
CCTGCGATAAAACTTTCGAGTGAAGTTGTTTGCAGTTAAAGGTTCTATTTTTTTTTCTTCCCACCATAATTCCGTTTAGCGTCAGTACATATTAAAATTTTCATCTCATTGAATAAAAAAATTAAATTTTAATAATTATTATATAAATTAATAATTATTAAATAAATATATATAAAAGACAAACAATGAACTTTGGTTTTTAAGACACTAATGAAAATTTCAAATTTATATAGGAATATATTATAATAAATTTACAAATAAAAAAATGGTATATTAAGGAGTTTCTAGAAAAGCAAAAGAAAAAACTATTTTATCTTCCCAAATATTATTAAATCAAAATATATATAGTTACAAAAATAATCATTATCTGAATGATTTATTTTAAAGATATATTTTTAATATTTTTTTATTGAAATTCTGGAGTATGAGATTTTTTAATAAGGGAATATTACATGTTAGAAGCATTACTGTATTTGATAAAAAAAAAGATTATAATAATAGTACTTTTAATTAAATAATTATGATTATTCAATAAGTTCAAAACATAGAATTTACGTATGATATAATTTATAAAAAATTTAAAAAATTTATAAGAAATCATTTTTTAATAATAAATCACAAGTTAAAACTTTACTTTATTTGTCCTATTTTTCCCTTTTTCAAAATATGTTTTTCAAATTTAAAATACTTTTTGATTAATCTATTTTTAAAGACATTGATTAATACATTTATTTGAAACAAAATATTATCAAATCAAGTTATAAAAAAAAGATTATAATAATAATAATTTTTAATTAAATAGTAATAAATATTCAATAAATTCAAAATATAAAATTTATACAATATAATTTATAAATTAATTTAAAAAATCAATAATAAGAGTTACAATAAATTTTGAAACAAAACACAACGTTATAAAACTAGTTTCGTAGTGGTCAAAAGTTTTGTTTTGAGATTGAACTATTATCCTACGTCGCTAGACTAAGAAGCTCAAAAAGAAACAAGCTTGTATAAAACTTAACGGACAATAAGCTTAAAAACTCATACCTTTCTCTCCCTTTTGGCTAAGATTAAGTATAGTATATGGTCTTATCAATTTAAGATCTAATACGGAATTCTGAAGTTTAGATTTCCTAATCAATAAAAAAGAAATTTACTAAAACCGAATTTACTATTATATGAAATTAATATATAATACAAATAACTAATATAAATAAAATATAGTATAATATTAGTTTATTTAATATTAGAATAAAATATTATAAATTACAGAAAAAAAATGATATGTTAAGGGGACTCTAAAAAAGCAAAAAAAAAAAAAAAAAAAAAATCTTTTATAGTTCCAAATATTATTAAATCAATTAAGTATAATTAATTTTTATTTTTTCTTTTCTTTTTTTGAGAGGGGGGTAAATATTAAAATTTTCATTCCATTGAGTAATTAAAAACTTAATTTTTCTAATTGTTATAGATGAATAATTATTAAGTATATATATATATATATGAAAGACAAACAATGAACTTGATTTTTGGGATGCTAATGAAGTTTTGAAATTTAAACAAATTTATATAGAAATATCAATATATTATAATAAATTTACAAACAAAAAAATAAACATGGTATGTTAAGGGGATTCTAGGAGAGGAAAAAAACCCTTTTTAATCTTCCCAAATGCTATTAAATCAATTAAGTATATTTAAAGTTTTTTCTTTTTTTGGGGAGGGGAATAAATATTAAAGTTTTCATTCCATTGAATAATTAAAAATTAAATTTTCTTAATTGTTATACAATTATTAATTATTAAATAAATATCTATATAAGACAAATCGTGAATTTTTATTTTTAGGAGACTAATGAAGTTTTGAAATTTAAACAAATTTATACAGGAGTAGTGCATCTCTAAAGATATCCAATCAACTTTAATTTATAATTTTTATATAGGAGTAATGAGCCTCTGAAGGGGTATGGATCTAACATTACACATTAATTATGTCCAAATTAATTAAAGAGACAATTAAAAAGAGAGGGTCAAATTAGGCTTCCAAAGGGATAAAGAAAAAATATTAAGTTATACTTATTATCTGTAAAAATTTAATTTAAAAGATTTTCAACAGTCAAATATTTTATATATATTTTTATATATAATTAATTTATTTAAATCTTTAGAAAATAAATTATAACCATAAGGTTAATTAAATTGCTTAAAAAGAAAATAATCTTCACATAAATTAAAAAATCTCGAAATTTCATATTTGAGCTTAAAAAATATAAGATTCCTAATGGAATTAAATAGTTAGTTAAATTTAAATTAAATCTAGCTTTTGGAAAATAAATATAGTAAATATATTAAGAACAAATCATTTATCTTTTAAAAGATCTCTTTTTTTTTCTATTAATGTATATGTAGAAGTTCTTTGAATCTATTTAAATCAAAGAATCACGTAATATATTTTATTTTATTGGGTATTGTAGAAAATGGTGTAGATGAAGGATTATAAAATTCAAGGCCTAATGTTTATCTACAACCAAACATATATTAAAAAAATTGAAACAATTTGATTATGTTAACTTTCAATTAAGATCATTTAAAACTTTACATTATTCCTTATTTTAAAGGAATTATAAGTGTACAACACATTGGCTTGGACATTGCTAAAAAAAAAAAACACAAAATACTATACTTAACATATAATATAATTTGAAAATATTTATGATAAACCGTAATATATATACATAATAACTAATAGTCTAATAGTTCCTTGGTCATTATTTATAAGTAAAGAGTAGTTATTTTATAAAATTAAGAAAATCATTTTTCCTAAAATGCCTTTTATGCAAGATTTGAAGGGAGAAGAGAGTTTTGAATAAAGAGAGGGACGGATAGCTTAGACATGGGTAATAAGGGAAAAACGTAGTCAACTACCTATTAAATTAACAATAATGATTTATAATTAGTGATAATAAAAGTTAGCTCTAATAACTTATTCATAGTGACGGAGAAAGTATGAATTTAATTAATTGAATTTTTCTAAAAAGTAATTGCAAATTATACATGAGTATTTCTCATTTTTTAATTTTAGGTAGATTTTATTTTGATAAGATGATAGATGACAGGTGAAATTACTTTTTATTAAATACATTTTTCATTTTAATTTTATTATTTCATATTTTATACAACTATTATTAATAATTTGTGTGAATTTCTATACTAGTGGCCAATAATAATACTCCCAGAATTTCAAAATATATATTTCTACTCATAATTTTTTCAAGTATTTTGACTAAGAACTTTTATTATTTTGATTAAATAAATGTATTATTTTATGAATCATTAATTTGTATGGTATATCCGCCTATATTTTAAAATGAAAGGAGGGCCACGTAGATAAGGAAATGCCCCATTATGTCATATAAGTCACTGGTCTCTTCAAAATACAAGTTATTTTATAATTATAAATATAAAATTATTACTTCCTCTCTCTAAAATTGAACATCCACATTTCTATTTTGAAATGTCTGAAAATGAATGTCTCACTTTCTAAACTAGTTAAAACTTTATTAAAAAAAAAAAATTTAAGTGTAAAATAAACCAATTCAATTAATTTCTTTAAAACAGATCAAAAGGTCATATTCAGTTAATATTTTTTCAAGTCTTACTTTCCATTTCAAAATTTCTTAAAATAAAAATATCATAGGCATATAACAGTTCTATTTAAGTATTATTCTCTCCATCTAAAAATAAATATCTCATATTTTATTTTTGATCATCCAAAATTGAATGTATCATTTCAAAAACTATTAAAAAATTTTATTAAGAAAATTTATAATGATATATATTAATGAACTACGTCGATCTTTTTTATTAAAATATATACAAAGATATTCAATTTTAAATTGAAGGAATATTTTTTATTTATTTTTAAGTGGTAAACCAACCAATGACATATGCTCCAAAACGAGGTCAGAGAGTGCGTCTGCACAGTAAGAAGGCTGCTAAGCTTCTGATGAAGTAGGTAGATACGATAAGTAGGTCTTTTCCCTTTCAACTTAATTAAAACCATAAAATAGGTATGCTAGATTAGATTTCCGACTGCCGACTGCCGACTGCCGTCCCTACAGTTATATTCATTCCGTCTAAAATTAAATTAGATGTTAACCCCTTATTATTATTATTTATAAGTCATTTAAATTAATTTATTTATTATTAAATATAAGTTATTTTTATTAGTTTATTAATTATTTTATTATATTATTCCCATCTCTCTCTTTTTTTTTCTTCCAAAAAAAATAATATATTTTTAATTTTGATAAAATGATGGTTAATAACTTATAAATAATATCTAAAAGAGTATGTTTTAATTTAAAGCAAATATTTAAGTAGTCGATGATGATTTGCTCTCATTAAAAAGGTGAAAGTGATTGAAGACAATAAGAATCATTTTAAATCACTCTACTGAATCAAGATTCAATGTATTTGTGTTGTGTTCAAGGAGAACCATCAAATTCAAGATCATCCCAAAGCCAGACAAGGAAGGAGGTGGAGGCTTTTCTTTCTTCCTCTATGGGAATGATGATTACAATTAAAGTTGTTATACGGAAGTCTTCAAAGTCTTTTTGTGAAGGGGACAAATAGAAAAAGAGCTTTCTTTCTTCCAGATGCCATTTTGAAGAAAATGAGACCATCTAGAAAAGGAATATGCTTGAGGGAATTGATGCTGATATAGATGTTACCCAACTATTTTGGACTGTATGCCCATTATATTTTCTCCACCACATGCTCAAAGTCCTCTACAAATAATAGCACATTGGTCGTCGAGCGTAGAGATCAAAGATTTCAAATTTAAATATCTCCGATATTCTCCTAAATTGAATCCATCAACCAAGAACTACGGATGATAGAGAAGCTTGATATGCAGCAAAAGAGTTTCTTTTCTTTTGTTAGTGAAATCATGCGTAGTTCTAACATCATTACATGTTACGGATAATTGTAATTTATGCCTGTTTGATAACTTTTTGTTTCATAGTATTATTTGGGTGGGCAATTTCTAGCATTCAAATTAAACCATTGCCATTGGCATGGTGTTTTGTTGCACCAAGTCAAAACCCATGACCATTTATCATGGGTAAATCACCTGGCAAGGTACGCCACCATCTAATCTCACTAAGTTGACAATCTTAAACAAAATATTAAATATTCTCAAAGTAAATATGGTGTGCCTTTTCAAAAGAACTTTCCAGGCACACAAGCTCCAGGCCAGCTTACACTCAGAGGTCAGAACCCAGAAACTTACTGGACTTAGAACAACCCTAAAGGTGACTTTTGGAGTGTAGGCCAAAGCCCAATATTATAATTCATAGAGTCCATATATAGGTTATTGGGTCAAATAGTCCATTATTCATCCACAGGCAAACTTCCAGAATTATGATTCCAAATGATAGATCCATTGCACCATCGCAAGGCCCACAAAACCTCAAAATCATCTTGATGAAAGCTTATGGAAATTGCAACCTTGATGCTGACTGGACCAGGTGCTTTCTTCTCCGTTTAATATTCACATTTCTATTTTGAATTGTTTAAAAATAAATAATATAGTTTGGTATTGTTAGATTTAAACTAAATTGAACCGACTAGTTTTTCTTAAAATTTGTACAAGTCCAAATGAGATATTTAATTTTTATTTAGCAATAAATATCACAGTTTGATATTGTTAGATTTAAAATAAACTATTTTCTTAAAATTTATACAAATTAAAATGATATATTTAATTTCGGACAGAGGAAAAATAATAAAGTAGGTAATTTTTTATTTAGAAATTTAAAACTTGTCAAAGACTCAAAATATAATTATGGGAAACTTCAATCACAAATTGAAAATATCATAACCGTTGAACTTATGCATATACTTGAAAGGGGCAGAGTGAATTTGAAAATTATAGGTGACAATTAAGAATTTTCTTTTTGATTTTTTTTTTAAAAAAGCAAATTAAAACACACAAAACATTAGTATTTATTTATCAACTTCCCAAATTGTTGAGTTATTATTTAATTTAATAACTCTAAACTATTGCAATATTAAATTACTAATAAAGATAATTTTTTAATCTCTCTAATTTTTATTTTCATGTGATTAGATAATGATAATTCTAGACATCAAGTATTATATAATTAATTAGCTATTAGTCTATTTAGTTCCACATGTTTGGGTCAAACTATAGTATAATTCTACAAATTTTTTTCCAACCATTATGGTCCTTCAATATCAATATTTTATAGGCAACTATTATGGTTCCAATTATTATTTTCCAATAAAATATTAGTCGTAACTAGTTATTTATAGGCATAGGATAACCTTTTAAGGAAAAAATTGTCAATATCATTCTTACTGCTCAAAACCTAACTAAACAATTTTTTTTAAAAAATAATTAGATGTATTTGCATTAACATACACAAATAAATTAACTGGATAACAAAAATTCATTCGCAATTCTTGGATTGGTTGGATTTTGAGTAATAGGGATGAAATAGATAATTTTACCCCCTGAAAAGTTATCCCTTACCAATCGATAAAATGATCAATTTCAAAAAGTTTTTTTTTGTTTAAAAAATGATAATTGAGATCAAAATAACCATATAATAATAGGTTTAAGGATCATAATGACTACTGATAATAGGTTAAGGATTGACCAAATAGACTAAAAACCCTATAATTAATTCTTTTATATTTCATTTATCATGAATTCATATATTAAATTTTAATTTTAGTGTCAAATCTTACTTTCTCAGTCCGTAAAAAAAAAAAAAAACCTAAAAAAGAATAAGGGGACAGGACAGGTAAAAAATTAAAAAACTCAGAGAATTTCCTATTGCAGCCTCCAGGGACAAAAAATGAGAAAAAAGATCGAAACAGCTGCTTTACCGACATTCCGATAGCCGATAGCCAGCACCGGATTACAAAGCCTGTTCCTGGCATGGCACTGCTGCCATTGATAGTCAGCGATTGGGTAGGATTTTTTACTTTTGAAAATATTATTACCATTATTTTTTCTTTTACACTTTTTAGCTACAGATTACCGTCCGTACATTTCAAATCAATACAGTGTCAATTGATAATAAATTCCGAGTATGTTTGAGAAGTCCAGTTCCCACACGGTGATTTTGTCAACTTTGACTTCGTCTACAATGAATATCCATAATCGAACGAGTAAAGAAACACTAATTTTTTCATCAAAATTTGCAAGATTGACTTTTTGCTTAGTTTTATGCAAGTGTTCTACTGAAAGTCTATGGAATCGTGTCTCTAACTCAAGTAGACAATGTAATTTGCGTATTTGCTGCATGAAATTGGATGGAAGGTAAGAGCTTTATACTCTATAGTAGTATGAATGCAAAAAGTTCAACTTGAGGATTGACAAAAAGAATTCGATTTGTCAATCTTGGGGGGGGTTTGTTTGGCTGTTTGCTCGTGCGATGACTCTTTACTTTTGTGTTCTTCAAAGTTCAATGCTCTCTTCAACGCCACCGCCAAAGCCATCACAACTATCGAATTTTGTTCCATTTGCAATGGGGACTATGTAATTTTTGTTTCATCAGATGAAGACACAAATATTTTTCAATTCGCTGTTTTCTTGACAACCCTGATGCCTCCTATATGGTCTAAATTTACTAGTTTTTCATCAACATCATCAGCTTCAACTTCTCCATCTGATTCTCCTCATAAAGATCATTCAAAGAGAAGGCTTATTAGGCAGCGGAAATTGAGGCATGTGGCTGGAGATGAAGTGGCTCTTTGCCCCCAGTCCATGCCTGCATCGCCGGACGATTGTTCCGGGTCTAGGTTGCCACACCTTTGGTTCAAGTCAGCAGTGCCTCAACCGCTGCCGCGTCCTGAACTGAATTCTGTACAAAGAAATAGCAATAGTCATGATAATTCACCTTCCTCCAGGGAGGGTCAAAGCAGAGGAGAGGGGGATCACTCAAGTCCTCCGCTTTCAAGGTGCTGTGCCTTTTTTGTTTTCTTTTTTTGGGTAATTTTCTAGAATCTTGAATTATCTATGCTGTTTGTGAAAGTTATGTTTATGTATTTTTAAAGGCAGTACTTGATATTTGATGGGCTACATATCCTTTCTACCGTGTTGGATTTTCAAATTAAGGGTGATTAGAGAGGCATCACCTTGCTGCATTAATACCATGAAGTGTTGAGATCCAGTGTGGAGGCTTATGATAAAAATTTATCATGGAAACAGTGTTATCTTCTATTTTGCGGTTGTTTTTGGTTTCTGTGGTTGGGGTTCTAGTGGTTAGGTTTTTTCCGCTTGACAAAATGAACATATGGATGTGGGCTTTTTCTCCTTTATATCCTGGGTAGTTTGCTGGTTGGAACAGAAATCGAGCTTCTATTTATCTGGTGTACTACCTCTTCCGGATTGTCCTATACTTGGATCATACCTTAAGTTGTTGAATTGGGTTGGTAGAATACCTTGCTTCATATTGTGCCTTGTGCATCAGCATACATGTATGTATGTGCATGCATGTTTTTGAAATTTGCAATATTGAATTCTTGTTGAAGAAAATGTTGACATCTATTATTAACTTATTCTCCATGATGCAATTGCAGTTTGACTTCTCAGTGTCTGTTCTCTCTGAAGAGATTTGAGACCACTCAAAGTTCTCTTGGGAAGAACACTGGTGATGTTGGCAGGACATCATCTAAATCTCCAACTTATCGTCGTCGGGGATTCTCCAAAGATCTAAGTGTTGAAGGAGTTCAACATAAATTTAGAATTAACGCTCCTGCTAGGAGTGCCCCTACCAGTGGCTCATCAAGTCCTATTCTCAGCCCACAAAGATTCAGTACAGTGGATCTTTTCCATTCTCCAGGTAATGCTTCATCAGCTTTGGAACCTTCTCATTGGGATAGAACTTCAGGTTTTCTGCAGGTGTCACCTGCACAAATTTCACATAGCCTGGATCATTCACCACTTCAAAGCCCAAGATCGAACAACCATGCCATGAATACAAGAAAACATACAGCTGTTCCACAGTCACATAACAAATCTCTGTCAGAGGCAGGGCTTGAAGGCAATAATGCAAATGTGCATCCACTTCCTCTTCCACCAGGGGCATCAAGGCCATCTCAATCATATTCCATCCCTCAACAGATGAACAAACCATATGTAACATCACCAGTTAAAGGCCAGTGGAAAAAAGGAAAACTTATAGGACGGGGTACATATGGAAGTGTTTATATTGCAACCAATTGGTATGCTGATATTTCTATTGTTCCAGTCCCTAGATTTGCTATTATAGGACTGTCATATTTGAATTTCCATACTGCAGTGAAACAGGAGCTCTGTGTGCTATGAAAGAAGTTGACCTGATTCCGGATGATCCCAAAGCAGCTGAATGTATGCAGCAGCTGGAACAGGTTTTGAAAATTCTTAAATTTTAGTGCTCCTGATCTTTAGCTGCTTCTCACTACAAAGTATTGATAAAGGAAAAGGATTATCTTAAGGACAAGTTCTTAATAATTTGGTTCATATGTTTTTCTGTTTTGGTGCTAGAGTAAAGTATGAATCTCTGCCTTTTGTTGAATTTGGCTCACGGTTCATGACCATGAGATAAATATTTAATTCAATTGGTTTCTATTTGAGATGCATGAAGATGTTTTATTGGTCATAACATGTGGAGGTTCTAGCTGCTGCTTGATTTTCTCTTCCCCTAGAATCCTACTTCATTTTCAACTGTTATTTGCCATCCATATTTACTTTCTGATTGCTATATAATTGGAAGCTCGGAAACCCATGAAAATTGCCTTGTGATCACAAACTAGCAAAATAAATTTCTTTTTGGAACTCTGTGGTCCATAAGCTAGTCACGAGTAGTTAATGAGCACCATTCTTTTAGAATATTGATTTGAAAATCTTAAAAGCAAGCAAATTTGCTCAAAAGAATTATCAATAAGTGGAACAATTGTTAAACCAAGTGCATGTCTTGATTGTAGTGGTTCCATTTTGACCATGAATCTGGCTTGTGTTCTATTTTTTTCAGGAAATCAAAGTTCTTCAGCAATTGAAGCATCCTAATATTGTAGAATATTATGGCAGTGAAGTAGTAAGTATTTCATTCAATTTATTGCTACCAGCATTAGCCAGTTTTTCCTTTATATAGATTCACAAA
This sequence comes from Parsonsia alboflavescens, assembly GCA_028571225.1. Taxonomy (NCBI): domain Eukaryota; kingdom Viridiplantae; phylum Streptophyta; class Magnoliopsida; order Gentianales; family Apocynaceae; genus Parsonsia; species Parsonsia alboflavescens. Next base: position 1,790,497 of record JAOXNR010000030.1, read on the forward strand.
AGTGTATAATGTGTGAAATGCTGTTTTAGATTGAAGATCACTTCTGCATATATTTGGAATATGTTCATCCTGGTTCCATCAATAAGTATATCCGTGAACATGGTAGAGCTATGACCGAGAGTGTTGTCCGCCATTTTACTCGACATATACTCTCTGGGTTGGCTTACTTGCACAGCAAGAAGACAGTACACAGGTAGTAATTAAACCAGAATTTTTCAGTGCAAGGATAATAATAGATCTGTCTTAAGCATATTGTTATCCTCAAAAAATATGCTCTAGGAATGCCCTATATAGCTGCCAGTAAGAACTAATTCCTGATCCCTAGATGGCAATGGTAATTGCATGGAATTTTGTTTTAGTAACATCATTTGTGTATGCCTTTTTGACCTATCTGTGGTCATATAGCTTTTTGGAGCTTTCTTAAGCATTAATCGTTTATGGTTCTGTTAACTAGGGACATTAAAGGGGCAAATCTCCTAGTTGATGCACATGGCGTTGTCAAGCTTGCTGACTTTGGATTGGCGAAACATGTGAGCTCCATAAAATTTATAGTCCCAGTTCCTTTCATATCTTGTATTCAGAATTGCATATTGAGTGAAGATTTGACATAATGCTGTAAAGTTCTTCGTAATTCTCTTTTGGTGCTTATATCTTTCCCCGCAACCTCATAATGCCCATGGAAATCAGAACAAGAACAGATTGAGCTTCACAATCTGGTTCTTTTTATCTCCCTTGCTTTGTTATCAACTGTCAATCAGTTGAATAACTTCTAACCTTAAAATAGAAAATCTGAAAATTCCATACCCTTGAGTTCTCTTGGGACTTGACTCATTTGACCGGCGGACTGTTTATCGATTGGAAAAGGCCAACGGTAGCATAACTATGAAGTTCTTACTATCAAGAAATACTATTTTATTTATTTTTCTCCTTCATATTCCTTATCTATTTGCAATTTCTTTTCAGCTGGCAGGACATGCAATTGATCTTTCCTTGAAAGGCAGTCCTTACTGGATGGCTCCCGAGGTATGTTTATACAGCTTCTCTGGTTGCCCCATATTTATCTTAGGCAGCTGATTGCCACTTCTTGAACCTGGGTCCCTGACTATCTGTTCTTTCACTGCAGGTCTTACAGGCTGTAATGCGAAAGGATACAAAACCGGATCTTGCCCTTGGGGTTGATATATGGAGTCTGGGTTGTACAGTTATTGAAATGTTCACAGGCAGACCTCCTTGGAGTAACTTTAGCGGGGTAGGTTTATTTGACTTCATCGAATCCTTGGACGTAGGTGGAGTAGTGGAGAAATGTTTTTGACATTAGGTCTGTCCAGATGTTTTGTTGATTGTTCTACGTCAGAAACATCTTTCGTTGTTTCATGACTTCCAATAAAATATCTGTAGAATTCGAGTTGTGCACTCACAATTAATAGACTGGAAGACTAACATGGTTCTTGGTCAGCAGTATTTTTACAAGTCAAAGGATGCTGAGGGTTACAAGGGAAAGTAATTCATGGTTTAAGTGTTCAGAGACCAGAGTCCTTCGAGTATTGTCTCCATGATTAACTCTGACAATTCTGTTTTTTTACCATAGGTACAAGCCATGTTCAATGTCTTGAATAAATTGCCACATATACCAGAAAAATTGTCTCCGGAAGGAAAGGATTTTCTTCAATGTTGCTTTCAGAGGAAACCTGGGGATCGGCCAACAGCTGCTCAGTTACTGCATCATCCCTTTCTGCAGAATTCACATGAACAGAATCTTACAACTTGCCAACAATATTTTTGTGGAATGAAATTGTCTGCAAATGTAAATTATCCCTATTGCTTTTACTCATTTAAACTTTGATGATCATCTCATTTGCTTTTATTTTCTATGCACATTGAATAGGTGAAAAATAGGTATTATTACACATTTCCTCTCCAAAAACTGCATTTTTCTTGACAAGCATTCAATGTTTCCAGGGTAAACCACAGATTCAGAGTGACTGGACAGTACATAACAAAGAACCGATGCCAATTCTATCAAGCACATCGATGAGAAATGGAGAACTGCCATCCAGCAGGTATGGTTAATTTTGGTCTATCTTCAAGAGCTCAAACTTGCAAATGTTTGAATGCCTAGATGTAAATATAGATACTCTTAGAACCAGTGACCAGATTTAGGACACCATGTCAATGAGATACTAAATATGTGTTTGTTGTTCCAGTGAATGCCTGCAATCTCATCCTCAAGCCCCAGATTCTGGGCACACCTCCCGGCACTCTCCTCGTTCAACTCTGGAAGTTCTTCCTACTGTCTCTTCACCAGAACCAAATTGTTCTTCACATAACATGAAGCATTTCTAAAGTGAGACATTCCAATCTCGACTCCTTTTCAAGAATGTAGCTTCACGCAGCAACTAGGATTTCAAGAAAACCATGAGGACGAGGTAGGCATTTACATTTTTTCTCCAGAATTTAACAAATTGTACTGTGGATCAGTTTGTAAGCCAGATCCTACACATTGTTCGATGCCCATCCCTTCTCCATGATGCCGTCTTTGAAGCTAAAAGAGTAGACTGGAGAATCATATGGTTGCTGTTGCATCATGTGTGTTCTTCTTACCATCTCAAGAATTATGTAACGGAGAATGTATTCAGTGTATTATCCATTTATAGATGTAACTTAGTAGAGGATGTAAATAGATTGAAATTTATTTTTCTTTTCTTTTAATCTTTCTCTTTTTTGAATTCATGATTCTATTTTTGCTAATTGGTTTGACATTTTGTATCCCTAGCTTTGCAAGATGGTTTGATTTCATATGTTTCTTTCTTTAGTATTTGTTTGCTATTTCCTTTTTTTAACATTTTCTTACTCCGGTAAATGAAAAATAATTTTGATCTGCACTGGTTTGGCTTGCTTGATGAATTATTTTATTATTTCATATGGAGAAAAACTAACCCTCTAACAAAGAGAATGCAAAATTTAGTTCTATTTTTGCCTTAGAGAGGATCATGTATGATAAAAATAACCTATATAATTTGTCATTTTGAGCAAGAGATATAACCATATAATTTGATTGAAATTGAGAATAAATCTATTTTAAACTGTGAAACCGAATCTGAACTATTATTAACCAGTGAATACTTCAACAAAATATTAAAATTTTTAAAAGTGATCTATTACATAGTAATGTTATAGAATGCATGTAAATATAATAAAAAACATAAAATATTTTTGCATCCGTTTCTATTTCCATTTCGATTTGTGTCACTATTAATGCAAAACTATCCATAAGTTTTTTGTTAAAAAAATTATTCAATAAAAAAAAAACCAATATAAAAACAAATGTTATGAAAACTATTCCACAATTCAGTTAATTAAAGAAATTTTTTTAAAAAAAACATTTGTGATGAATATAACTTTCTTAATCTATAATCAATATCTGAAAAATAAATTTACACATATATCATGTCACATTATATTACAAAATATTCATGGTAAATTTTCATGCTCATCTCAGTTTGTTTAAATTGTAGTCTAAGTACGAATGATGTTAATAATAAACTTTTTAAATAATTTAATTCTGTTCGGATTCATATTTATGGGTTTTAATTGAGGTAAGACATTGTAAATTTGGGCCTGCCCGGAGCCTCCCTGTCCATACTCTTTTTTTCTTCTAATTTCATTCTGAAAATATTTGAATTTCTCAGCTATCTACTTCCAATTTTCTTCTATTTTTCTCTCCTCTGTGGAAGCGGCAACCTCTTCATTTTCCATTTTCCCCACTTTCCCTCCAAATAATTTCTGGCAAAGATAGAATCTTTACCCTGGCCTTGCCGGTTCATCGTTCTCAATTCCTTCAACAGTTTGACGAAGTGCACATTCTGTTTTATTTCTTTGATCGTTCTTGATTTTGCGAAAATGGAGGTTTCTGAAAGTTTAATGAGTAAAATTCATACTTCCTTTGCTGGTGGCCTACATTTTGCAAGCCCAGTATCATGCTTAAGGACAACTGAATTTGAATTGGTAAGTTATTTAGTTACTTCCTGGAAATTCATTAGGATTTCTGCTAAGAATCACGAATTTTGCTTCTTTTTGCCCCTCCTTTTGGTCATGATTAAGGTACGAGGAGTTTTACAGATCTTTCAAGGATTCTCGACTTCCTTATTCTATTGGGACCAAACAGCGCAGTGTTTTGGCGTTAAGAATGGGATATATGTGACCCATCTTTCTCAAGGGAGTCTTCATGGCATTCTTGATCAGTTTTTATATGCTGCTACTTGTTTACAGCTAGTAGAGATTAGAGTGAGCAAGATTCAGAAATTAGCAGGTTCACTTACACCTACACTGAGATCATTTTCAAGCTCGGTGTCTGCTTGGCTTAGAGTATGGCATCCATCCACCCGTACAGTTATTTATTTATTCTTTTTCTGAGAGCTTATGATTTTCTTTTCCTACATTGGATGCAGAGGCTGCGAGATGTTTCTCTGAGGGAAGAGGAGAAAATTTACAGCTCTGGCACCAAAGCAGTTCCAACTCTATTGGGCTTATCTAGTTCTTTATCAAGGTTTTGAATAGATTTCATCAAATTTCCTAAACGATGATTTCAATAATTTCCTAAAATGGGTTCTGCTGTGAGCACCTTTCTCATGTTAAGGTTCTTTTACCATGATGGGAAGAATGCACATTTATGTCTTCTAGGAACTTGATATGGCATGATTTTGATAATCTTCGCAATTTTGTATGTTAATCACTGAAGTATTAAGACTATATTTTCCCTTTCCTTTGTGTGTGTCTTTCTTTTTTGGTGGGGGATGGAGGTGGGACTTATTGGAGTAGGATCGTTATTATAGTTGGAGAGTGCAGTTGTTTTAACAATTTCAAAGACTTGTTCTTTATTATTATCTTTATATCTGATAAAAAGAGTAATAATCTTTTCGTTTTTCCTAGTATTGTTTAAATATGATAGTTATTTCTTTACATGGGTTTGTACTGCTTCCCTGGTTGAACCTATATTCACTGGATAAACATATTCTGTATTTGTTCAATGCATACCTCATTTTTATTCGTATTCACATGTTCAGGATGCTATTGAAGTTTGATACTTTTTCTAAAGCCTTCCTGTTTAGAAGTTCCTGATAGTCTCTTTTTCTCTGTAGTCTATGCTCAGGAGCTGAATATTTGTTGCAAATTGTTCATGGAGCTATTTCAGGAGCAATTTTTGAATTTGATTCTTCTGTTTTAGCAGCCGATGTCGCAACTCATATTCTTAATCAACTGTATAGGAATCTCAATGAAGTTTGTCTTGTGCAAGGTGGTGAGGTTGTGAACTCGTATTTGTGACTGAATATGTTTTCATTCGGTTCTTGTTCTTATCTTTAATAATAATATTGACATCAGAAATGTGCTTTGCAGGAGGATTCTCTCCGGATGTTACTTTATATATTTACAGGTACTCTATTTCCCTATATTGAGGGTCTTGATTCTTGGCTTTTTGAAGGGAACCTTGATGACCCTCATGAGGAGGTAATTCTTGTTGAAAGTTCTTTAGATATCTTTTATGTAGCCATCTGTTTGCAGAAGCTGGTTTCTGAATAAACTTTGCAATAATGGATATAGAGCAATATTAAGCTTGGGTAGGTTAGGACATTTGTAACATGCTATTCATGGTATTGAAACATATGAAACAACTGAACATATTTAAGATTTTCAAAGGTGCCACTTCTGTTGTTGGTTGATTCTAAAATAAATGTGACATAGTAGTGAAGTTCCTGGAAAGGTCAAACTGCAACAGGGTAATGACTGTTGGGTATTCTGAATGCAATGCAGAACTTCATTTCAGAATAAAATGAGTTGCCTAATTGTTAGATTAGGTCAAAAATCTACTTCAAATTTGCATTGCGTTGCCTAGCATATTTGCCTTTTCCAGAGTTTATTACCATTAGGATTGTTGACAACACAGAAGACCAGCAAATTACTGCAGCATTTATTTGAATGATATTACTTCTCTAGCTATATCCCATTTTCCCCCCTTTTATGAATTCTCTGATCTTTGCAGATGTTCTTTTATGCAAACAAAGCAATTTCAATTGACGAGACTGAATTTTGGGAGAAGAGCTACTTGCTAAGATCAAGAACATTTCCAAAATTAGACCTGGAATCTCCTTCTAATGTTTTACCTGCCATGAAAGAGAAAAAAGATGTGACGGGAACTGAAGCCATCTCTGGTTCTACCAAAGAAAAGGAAGTAAAAGACCAAGACCGTGATGTATGTCCTATGTTCATCAAGGACATGGCAAAGGCAATCGTTTCTGCTGGAAAATCTTTGCAGCTGATACGGCATGCTCCCATGACATCCTTTGCAGCTGAATCAACTAATAACCAAGATCTTGCTCCACATCCAGTTGGATTGACCTTATCAGAGGCCTTTTGTGTGTCATTAACAGCTCTTATTGGTCACAGTGACCATGTTTCTGAATACATTTGGCAGGAAAACCTAATTATTTCTTCATTTGAATCTACTATGGGAAAATCGAAAGAGGGGAATGGAGACAGTTTACCTTTCATCTCACACCCAGATAAGGCTTGGTGTAAGTTCTTGGCCGATACATTGGATCAAAAAAGAGGGATTGGTATAGAATCTTTCAATAGAGATGCATCCATTCTTGAGCTGGGGCAGAAGGGACTGGTGTCAAACAGACTTGATGATATTCCACATGTAGGCTCATTTTGTCCTCAAAATCCTGTTATGACTGTCTGTCACAAATATCTCCATGATAATGATGATGCTTGGAGCAAATTGAATTTATCAAGAAGTTTGCAGCTTCCACCTCTGAATGATGAGGAATTGAGAAAAGCTGTATTTCATGAAAATGCCGAATCATGCTTGTCAAAAAGCACGGATTTCAGTTTTGGCTTTCAGTTTGGTGAATCTGAAGTTCATCGCCAACAGGAGGATAGGAAGATGCTAGAAATGTTATTTCCTTTTCCAACTTTGCTTCCCCTTTTTGAGGTTCTGCTCTGTTGGTGTGATTGAGTTGTTCCTTCAGAGTAGCTTTTTGAGGTTTCTTTATCTGAATTATCCTTTTCATTTTGTAACAGGAGGACCTTCACATGTCAGAGTATTTACCTTTTCAGAAAAATAGCACTCTGGTATCGAGATTTCAAAATTGGCTTCAAAATCTTGAACCAAAAGGCACTTCACTTCCAATTGTTATTCTGCAGGAATGCCTTAATACCTATATTAAGAACCAGGTGGGTTTTTTAATAATAGCTTTGGGTGCTTTCTTTTTCTACTCTTGATCACAGTATGTTCAGAAGGCCACTTTCATTTGCAGGCAGATTATATAGGTAGGAATATATTGTCAAAGTTACTCTATGACTGGAGGTTGCTGGATGAGCTGGGTGTCTTGCGGGCCATATACTTGTTAGGGTCAGGTATTCTCTGAATTCAAGCTTCGACGTTTTTATTATCTGACTTTAACTTGTTAATACTGATATACTCTCCTGCTGCTAGGTGATCTTCTACATCACTTCCTGGTAGTGATATTTAACAAATTAGATAAGGGGGAATATTTGGACGATGAGTTTGAGTTAAACACAATATTGCAGGTTTGCTTGCTTATGCTAATACCAAATTCTACAGCACATTTGGTCTATTCGATTTTGCTATTATTCCTTGTCAAGAACTTCATTAAAATCAGAATATCCTATGCTAATATTACATTTTACACAAGGCCTGTTATATAGGCTTTAGGCTGATCATAAAATGAAGCCATCCTTAGTTGCCGCTTGCCACATAGTGTCTGATTTGTTGAAGAGACTTAGAAATGGGGGCTTTGCATGATTCATTCCCATAAACTAATTAACAAACTGCCAATTGTCAATAGTATAGTTCTCATTTCTCTGAAAAGCTTAAATCTCTCTGTCTCTCTCTCTCTTGCTTAAAATGATTTTTTGGGACAGTATATGGGTACTTGGGCTTCATAGATAAACTGCTCCGGTCTCATTTTCTTATAAAGCTACTGAACTGACTTTCAAGCCATTAGCTGGTTGTTATTTAGGCATTTTTGTTATGGCACATCTGTGGTTGCATAGAGTCATGTATCAAGTCCAGAAAGGCTTCCTAACAGAGTGCTGATTATACCTGTGAGCGAATTAACTGATGACTTTTTTCCTTACCACCCTTGATAGTTGTATTGCAAGTAGGCCAGAGTCAGTTTGATTAAACATATCCAAGGATGCTTTTTATTTATTGGATCTATTTATATCATGTTCAATAGCAAAGAAGTTTCTCATCCAACGACTCATGATTACCAGCACATTAGCGACAATTTTTATATTGCTCTGCAGGAATCAATCAGAAACTCTGCTGATGGGGCACTGGTAACTACACCGGATTCACTGGTTGTGTCAATCACTAAAAGCCCTGGTTTTGGTGAGGATGGACAACCTAGTACCCCTATGCTTAACTCAACTCCCGGCAAAAGTCGAGGCCAGAGCACTGGATTTAATGTCCTCGAGTCGCTGAAGTTCACATATAGGGTATATTTGGTGATTTAGCTATATTCCATATTAAGTTGATTTAACTATTTGTGTTAATCACATGCCGTCTGGTGTACTTATCTACCTTCTGCCTGGTGATCTTAATTGTACTTGTGCCTTGAATATATAGGTTTCATGGCCGCTTGAACTGATAGCTAACTTAGAAGCTGTAAAGAAGTATAATCAGGTGGTCATTTGACTTTCTATGGTACAAGTGTCACAGATTCCGATTCTTGCATGGTAATAATTCTCTAAGTGATACAGGTAATGATTTTTCTGTTAAAGGTCAAACGTGCAAAATATGTTCTTGATAAGGTTCGGAGGTGGATGTGGAAGGTTAGTCTATCTGTCTCTGTTCTCCTTGCTTTATCACATGACATCAAATTGAAACATCATTTACATTAATTTCCAATTATTAGAATGGATTTTCGTTTCTAAATGCAACTGTTCAATGTCTGAATGATGACATTGTTCTTGCTAAATGCAAAACCAATTGATGGATCTTTTGTCCTTTTATTTTTTTTGGACTTCTCTCTCTGTCTTTCAGGATAGGGGAATGGCTACAACAAACCACAAACGCCACTGGTTAGTTGAACAAAAATTACTACATTTTGTGGATGCATTTCACCAGTACGTGATGGATAGAGTAATGTCTCTTTGCCACCTTGATGATGTCTTAGATGTTGAATAGTTAGATTTTTGGTAATTGACATGGATGGATATGGAAAGTCATGTTTATTAGACTGAGAACAAAAATGTCATGTCACTAAATTATTAACACTAGACCAGTACAAACTGTTAAAATATGGGCTTGGACCTAACTCAATTCCAAAAGCTAGCTCAAGGGGGGAGGATTGTCCAAGACCTTATATACTACAATAGGCCCTTAAACAAACCCGACGTGGGATTCTCAACA